>JAWPHD010014013.1:0-64196 GCA_037043455.1 Cyrtodaria siliqua
TTGCTTATTTAGCTTGTAGCCGCCATTTTGAATAATGTGTGTTTTGAGTGAGAAAAAAGGGTGACCATCTTTCAAAACGGTCTCAAAAAATGGGTAGTCATGAATTTTGCCGAAATTTTCAGGAAAGGTAGTAGAGGTACTGATCTATCATTCCTGTTAATTTAAGCCAAATTAGTGACAACACATTTTTTGTGACCGTTTTGAGAAATCGGCAATTTTGCAGTTTCAAAAACCTCAAAATTTCCGATCTTCACATTTGAACAGCGATTTAGGCTATGCAAAATATGCCAATAGTAGTCAAAACGAATGCTATGGGGATGTTTAACGTATAAACTTACTTTATTAATTGTCTGTGTTGTTTTTGCATTCAAAATTGGCTTAAGCTAACGTTTTTTAAAAGACAACTGCAATTTCCGCGTAACTGCACGTGAGTGCAAATTGGGACTACTTCGTGTTAAAACACTTGAAACTCAAAAGTGAGTTATGCGGTGTGTGCGCGTGAAAAGCTTCAGCTGCTGCTGCACTGTAACGTTACCAGGCAGAGATAACTTGTTAAAGTGGCAGTAACGTTACAAGGCAGAGATAACTTGTTTAAGTGGCAGTAACGTTACAAGGCAGAGATAACTTGTTTAAGTGGCAGTAACGTTACAAAGCAGAGATAACTTGTTTAAGTGGCAGTAACGTTACCAGGCAGAGATAACTTGTTTAAGTGGCAGTAACGTTACAAAGCAGAGATAACTAGTTTCAGTGGCAGTAACGTTACAAGGCAGAGATAACTTGTTTAAGTGGCAGTAACGTTACAAAGCAGCGATAACTTGTTTAAGTGGCAGTAACGTTACCAGGAAGAGATAACTTGTTTAAGTGGCAGTAACAGGTGGGAAGCAGAGTGGTTTTTAGCTCCGCCGTCCACTTATCATAGCAACACATGACAACGGAAAGTAGTACGTCATTTTCCGTCAACGTCAAAAAAAGTGAGTGCAAATTGGGACTACTTCGTGTTAAAACACTTGAAACTCAAAAGTGAGTTATGCGGTGTGTGCGCGTGAAAAGCTTCAGCTGCTGCTGCACTGTAACGTTACCAGGCAGAGATAACTTGTTTAAGTGGCAGTAACGTTACAAGGCAGAGATAACTTGTTTAAGTGGCAGTAACGTTACAAGGCAGAGATAACTTGTTTAAGTGGCAGTAACGTTACAAAGCAGAGATAACTTGTTTAAGTGGCAGTAACGTTACCAGGCAGAGATAACTTGTTTAAGTGGCAGTAACGTTACAAAGCAGAGATAACTAGTTTCAGTGGCAGTAACGTTACAAGGCAGAGATAACTAGTTTAAGTGGCAGTAACGTTACAAAGCAGCGATAACTTGTTTAAGTGGCAGTAACGTTACCAGGCAGAGATAACTTGTTTAAGTGGCAGTAACGTTACCAGGCAGAGATAACTTGTTTAAGTGGCAGTAACGTTACAAGGCAGAGATAACTTGTTTAAGTGGCAGTAACGTTACAAGGCAGAGATAACTTATTTAAGTGGCAGTAACGTTACAAGGCAGAGATAACTTGTTTAAGTGGCAGTAACGTTACAAAGCAGCGATAACTTGTTTAAGTGGCAGTAACGTTACCAGGCAGAGATAACTTGTTTAAGTGGCAGTAACGTTACAAAGCAGAGATAACTAGTTTCAGTGGCAGTAACGTTACAAGGCAGAGATAACTTGTTTAAGTGGCAGTAACGTTACAAAGCAGAGCTAACTAGTTTAAGTGGCAGTAACGTTACAAGGCAGAGATAACTTGTTTAAGTGGCAGTAACGTTACAAAGCAGAGATAACTAGTTTAAGTGGCATTCACGTTACAAGGCAGAGATAACTTGTTTCAGTGGCAGTAACGTTACAAAGCAGAGATAACTAGTTTAAGTGGCAGTAACGTTACAAGGCAGAGAGGTTGAATAAACTATTATCCAAATCGCTTTGAGGTTCGGTTCTTCTTTGCCACAGTTTATTGATTTCATTTCAAAATAAGTTCTAGTCAGGTTTCTAATTTTATACCATGTGTGTTATGCTTCTGGCAAAGAAGTTCATGAGCAGTTGTGTTATTTTATAGGTTTCCTAAGTTTCTTTCATCGTTTGTTTAATAAGAATTGCATTAATACGTGTTGAACCATACGTGATGTTCCGTTCAAAGGCAGATTCAATCTGCAATCTTGATGCTGTGGGTTTATCACATGGTAGCCTTGTTATGCCCACACTGACCAATGTTTCAATCGTTATTTCGGTAATGAAATTCGGTAGTGAAGATCGGTTATTCCCGTCCAAATATGTCATTCATATTTTATTATCCTTGTCCAACTGTCTGAATCTTTCGAAGTGAACCATCGATCTATATTACACTGTAAGGGTCGTAAGATGATCTTTAAATATCGCATACGAGTGTCTTTTAATATTCGTTTAGAAAGTGTGTTGACGCGAAGATTAAAATACAATATAGCACTGCTTTGGTCAAATAAGTCCTGTAATAACATTTGATAATTCGTAGAAACTCATTTTAAATGCGTCATTACTGCATACTATTTAAAAAAAAGTATGAAAGGAGAAATCTGGAAATCGTAGAACACGATAAATACAAAAAATATTGTAGTCTCGGTTTCATGAACGGTAGTGAAAAGTGCTTATTATTCACTCCCTCTAGTCCCTGGTTGAGCAGAACTCAATATTTAAAATGTCAATAGTACAGAAATGTGAGCCATCCAGAAGATGGTATGCATATGGTAGTGAGCATGGAACCTTCTATGAGGTGTTCTCACACCATTCCATCGCCAGCGGCGTATGGTCCCAGTTATTAACAAAACGCTTGACTAAACGGGAAAACAATGGGCGAAATAAGCAAAATGGAAGCAGAGGTTATGAAGCCTGCGTATTACAAGTACCAGTCAAAAAGCAGGCAACATATTCTAACGGTGATTAAACAATACTCAGAACTTATAAAAGCTGGAGTAGTGGAACCACCTATTAGAATTCAATTAAGAAACGAAAAGTAATTGGGAATGAACTACTGATATCTGTAAATATCGGGTTAAGCGATCTTTAAAAATCGAAATGATTGCAAGAACGGGGAGACGGGAGACGTTTTACCGCCGCCTCACTGCACAGGCTTGATACACTACTTTGTAGGAGATATAAACAGTATAACAGCTGTACATGTGCCCCTAAATAAATTCTTACCATACATGCTATTATGTATTGCATTCATCACATGTACCGTTTACTGAATACGACATTGCAGACTCGATTAATGAACCAGTTTGAACTCACAACAACCAATTTTAAACTATGGAAACTGTTTATATTTGCATCAATAGATTTTTTTGTGTGTTGTTTTTTAATTTGACACTCATATCGATATTGTTATGACTGTTCCGTGACTTCGTATAACTGTATGTCAATATAGTAATCAGGATTTATATCCAGTATATATAGATGATTGACACTTTTGATATCTGGACCTGTCATATGTTAAAAAAATAAATAATTTTTTTTTAAAAATAGTAAAAACGATTGGCGTCTATGAACTTTATAAATGACCCTCTTAACGTAGACGGCGTCTTGCGGGTATGAGATGTGCGTGTTTACTTACGGAGGCTGTATTGTCCATGTGTACCTAATTGAATTATTGTCTAATAGCGTGAGAGGAAGTTCCGCACCGGTGTAAGTGACTTTATAAAATGGATGTGGCATGTAATGGTTTTGAAGAATGCTAGAACGTCTATGTCTATCAGTGATATGTACCGTACTTAAGAAGGTAGGCATGTAGTGGAAGTTTGGATAGAAGAGTATCATTTAGAATTAAATGAACTGTAAAATAAATGAATACAGTCAATTTGACATTGTGGATATATGTCATCCACAGTAAAGGAAGGAAAACGGCTAGACTTGTAATGGTTACTGTTCCCTTTCATCACCGAGTGCATCGAGAGTCCAATATATATATAGGTGGCTTTAAAGTAGAATACCGCGTACGCTGGTGTTAGGGGGCATCAGCGGAGCTGCTTCTTAAATAACCTTTCATAAACTGACCCAATGAACCCGAATATTCTACTTTATCCTCTGGTGTGTGTCTTTTTAGTCCAAATTATCTACTTTTTTTATTGATTTTAAGGGAGCATTTTCCCTACATAGAATTGCAAAATTATTAAGTCATGAATCCACATACACAATAACGCCGTGCAAAGATATTGGTAAGGGATAAGTTAACATTTCACGTTTAATCATGTTAATCGGTGTTGTGAAAAAATAATGTAATATTCATAACCATGTAATTTTGACTTGAATACTTTTGATAAACTGTATGATTTTCGACAGTCTTTTATTATAGATTGTTATCAAAGTCGTTTAAATATATAAATAAACATGTAATAACTCTGTATCTATAAAAACAAAAATCAGAATAATTGCTCTTATTTTCCGGGCAAGTATGCTTACCATTACACGACCTTTGAATGACAAGTATGACGTTATATTATGACTTAGCTCTTTATACCTACTGAGTTCCAGCGTTGGATTTTTTCAATAAAGTGTTACGTCATAATATTATAATCATTATTATCAATATTGAATAATAACATGTCATTTTTAGACGCAATAGAGTTCTGTATGTACAGTTTGCACTGACTTACGTATGCGAATACTCTCTTACATGAGGTTAGTCGGATTTTGGTTTCCTGTTCAATTTCAGTTCAAACTGCTTTCAGCGATAGTTGATTCTAATATTGCTGAGATATTTGAGCATCATATTGGTGATAATATTCAAACAAATATGTGTATGCTATGCATTCAAATAGAATTCCTATTTCAGAACCGTCTATAACTGAATATTGTAGAAGATGGTATCGATCAATGTTAACAATTTTAACACGTGCATCAGCAATTTATTTGAATGATTTCAATAAGAGGCACTCAAATTAATATAATTATTAAGCTTGTGGGATTTGTAGACTTTTTTTCTTCCAAACCACAATGGTGAATGAATACTTTCATTCCTGCTCAACTCGTCTAAGCTTCATGCGGGGGTATCAAGTGGTCTACGCTTCTTTAACATTGGTATTCGCTTAAATAGAGAATAAACAGTGCGTATATATATGTTTCCCTCCAAGCGAAAATCTCTTACGTTATGGTTGGCATTATACATGTTGAAATATACTTAGTTTGTATATGACGACATTGTTGTATATTAATTTAAAGCTACTTCTACGTTTAATATTCCGTCGGTGTGTTCTTGGGCAAGACACTTTTCCTTAGCCTCGTCCGTCGGATGGGGACGTAAACCGGGCGGTCCCGTGTATCGGTCTATCAACCGAGCACGTTAAAGAACCATAGGAATCTATTCGATAATAAGAGTAGGGCAGGTTCCCGGATTCCTATGCATCCTTCCCCTCTCTCTGGGGCGGCTCTAAATAACCTGTACTGTGTTGATGAGCCGTTAAACAACATTCAATTCAATTACGTTTAATAATATTAACTAATGAATATGAATCAGTCACGGGTAAAGTAATTTCAGTTCGACGAACTTCCAAAACGTCGGTATATAATATGATAAAAATGGTACAATAAAAACCACATACGTTCGCACTGTAACACAAACAAACACCAAATTAAATAAACAAAGAAAATGGCAATACACAACACAAGAGTGATGAAAACAGTGTTACCGTCTTGGAATGGTCAGTAGGGTATACATGTAATGTATGAGAGCTCCGTACTTTGTGATTTCAGTGAAGAAGTTGTTTAAAGTTTTTGACGATATAAGTCTATGTTAAACATGTGACCCCTAGAGAGGGACTAAATTTGACACCAGGGTCACCATTTGAACAAACTTGGTCGAGAACCATAAGCTAATATAAAATGCCATAATATTAAACCTTTACTCATGTTATTTCAGAGACGAAGAATTTTAAATGTTTTTCCCTATATAAGCCTAATAGTATGTTAAACATGTCACCCCTGGGGCGGGGCAAAAGTTAATCCCAGGGTAACCATTCGAAAAAACTTGGTAGATGACCATACGCTGAAGCAACATGCAATATATGATAGCTCTGTGCCTGGTGGTTTCAGAGAAGATTTCTCATGTTTTTCCTGTATAAGTTTTTTGTAAAATCTCTATATAAAAACTTTCGAACCCCGGGGCGCGGAGATTTCTTGCTCCGGGGACTTTCCATTTTAACAAAAGTGATAGTCTATGGGTTGGTCGTCATTAATAAAGAAATACTGTCGAAATCAAGACTTCATCAGGGCTACCTACTTTGCCACTGACCGTTCCAATGCGGTAGCCTATTGTCAACCCTTTTGTGTTTGTGATGTCATTTGTATTGAATATTACTTTTGCCTTCTTGTTTGTCTGTTTGCGTGTTTGTTTCTGTGTTTTGTGGTTGACTGTCCTCCTTGAAAGCTACTTTCCCTGTCCGATCTTTTTATATTTCTTGGCTACCGAAATCCCGATCACCAATTGAAAAAGCTCAAAATTCATTAATTGGGGTTTGCCATAAGGAATATCATCACTCATATGAGGTCTTATATTGTGGATGTTCCTGTGCTGGGAAATATTGTCAAGCTCTGCTTGGACCAGCCCCATGAATCATTATTTTAAACATCACAATATACCGGATCCGTTTCATTAAATAGGTTGCTTTCTCGTAAATCATTGACAAACCAAATACACCATCGAATCCCTTGACGGCGAAATATTTCCCGTCGATTAGAGATACTCTTGCCGTAAATAGGCTTTTTAGCCCAGCCAAACTCTCAGTTTATCACGGTATAGAACAAATGGCTAAAGAAAAAAAAGAGTCTTGTGTTTTTTATTGTTCCCGAACACGTGGTGAAATACAATATTTTCTCAAATCTTCAATACTGCTGGATGCCAATTCCAGCCATAGTATTAGTCTAATGTAATCATCAATCGTCCCGTGAAACCATCAATCGTCCCGTGAAGGTAAGTCCAAGTAGTTTTAGTTTTTCTTATCCATCTACGTGTGCCATATAATGTCGACCCTTTGCATAGTACTTTCGTCTGAGTAAGCGATGTGCCTTCCTCAAGCAGATTCCTCAGGGTCTAGGCCACTCATAATTCTGTCCCGTAATAGATTCAGTCGTTTCCACATTTATACTTGATAGAACAACAATACTTGTTAATATAACACGCTGGTATCAGGAAACGGTTATGAAAACGTTCGGCATCTACATCAAACCATTCACAGTGTTTGGCATTTATGATTTTTCCGCTTGCCAGGTTCATAAAACAAAATCCGTTAGTCATACAACATGTCAAAAGTCAAAAGTCATAAGTCATAAGTCACAAGTCACAAGTCTTAACTCAAAAGGTACCTATAGGCTTCCGTATGTTTGTCACTATAGTATCAGGATTTTTATCCAATATATATAGATGCTTAACACTTTTGATATCAAGACCTGTCAAGTGTTCACATTTATATTAATCGGAGCAGAACTTAACAAATAATATAATAATAATAATAATATTAACAATTAGCGTATATGGACTTCATAAATGACCCTCGTAACTTGTGCGCACAATAACGAAGATGGCGTCATGTGGAGATGAGATGTGCGTGTTTACTTACGGAAGCTGTAATGCCCTTGTGCACCTAATTGATTTTTTGCCTAATAGCGAGAGAGCAAGTTCGACGAACTTCCAAAAAGTAGGTATATAAAATGATAAAATGATAATGAATGAATGAAAGGTGTTTTACGGCACGTCGACACATAAATAGGTCATATTGTGCGCAAAAAACGACGAAAGATGAAATTAAGTAGTAATTAAAAATTAATGTAAATATATAAAGATAAAACTATTAAAAGATAGGGATGATATGGTAGTAATATAAACTACATATGTAAATCAACAAATGCTCGTCAACGGGTATATCAACAAGTAAAATTATAAAAACACATTTTATCACATAACGTCCCTTGTTAGCAGTGTCGAACACCCATTTAATATTATATTGTATGACACACGTGTAATACAACCTGGAAAGATTTTGAATGGTTGAATTAAACCTGTAACACTACGCAAGTTTATTAACTGAAACTATTTTATTTATTACAAATTCACCCAGATCTGAGTCATAAACTTGTTATTTGTGACAGCTTTTAAAAATAATGCACGTTATACAAAACATTGTTGTTGGTTTGTTAAAAAGTTGACGTAAACTGCTATTTGGTAAAGAGGTAAAACTCGAACTCTTTTATACGAAACGTTATGTGTGAGACGCGACGTTACGACGTCACATATTTTATGACGTTTTGGCGCTAAAGTGTGTCTGACGTCGTGGCGGTTCTATGTCCATCTGAATTAATTTTTACTAATTTGATTGCAATGTTATGTGATAAAAAGGATCTTAAACTCGTTCCCATTCCATATAATATTTATGAAACTCGTTATGAATTATTTTTAATTTTAACTCGCCAAAAGGCTCGTTAAAATTAAAATATATAAATATTATATGAAAGGGAACTCGTTTAAGATCCTCTGTATATAATGATTAATATAGTCTAATTTCTTTTAGGAAATTTAAAATGATTAAAATGAAATAAACAACGAAAATGGCAACTCACAACACAGAGTGGTGAAAACAGTATTGGAGTCTTGGAACAGTCAGTAGGGGATGCATGTAATACTATGAGAGATCTGTGCTTTCAGAGAAGTTGTTTTAAGTTGTTGACAATATACATTTATGTTAAACCTAGAAATGGGCAAAATTTGACACCAGTGTCACCATTTGAACAAACTTGGTAGAGAACCATATGCTAATATAAAATGCAAAATATTAAACCTTCGACTCTTGTTGTTTCAGAGAAGCAGATTGTTTAAAAGTGTTTTCCCTATATAAGTCTAATAGTATGTTAAACTTGTTACACCTGAGGCGGGGCAAACGTTAACCCTAGGGGTAACCATTCGAATAAACTTAGTAGATGACCATAAGCTGAAGCTACATGCAACAGCTACTTCGTCAGGGTTACCGATAACATAAACTTCGTAAAACCTTCTTTCCAAAAGTAATTTAATAACTCTTCTGCGTCAAGGACTATCATAACCTCATAACCTCTACAGGTACCTTGTGCACTACTCGATGTATATGCGATAAATCTACGTTAAATTTTAAAAACCCGAATTCCTGATGAGCTGTTGAACATGAAATTACAAATTGTCCTGTGATTTAAGTATAATGTATGTAGCTTTTTAGCAATATAATTGATTTTCATTAGTCCACACCTGCACCGTATATAGTCCACCCTTGCACCGTAAATTTACTTTGTGGCAGCATAGTTTACTCTATCAAAATATTGTATATCAATCTAGAAAATCAAACAAGATCAAGTAGGACTGTTCATGTAGCCAGGAATAAATAATTTACACAAATGTTTGTATTTTGCTACGCCTATTTCCAGTTGTATCCATTTCCACGTGAGGAAAACACCAGATTCAGTTGATTACGCATACACGTTACATAAATATACATCTTCATCGTGGTAAACGGTATCATGCAATAATCTAACTCACAATTTTCAATCAGCTGCTAGTTTAAACATGTTTTATTGAAAAAATAGCGTAATATACAAGTCTTACTTACATAAGTAAATGAATTGGAACGCAAGAAAAATGCATGTATAGATTCTTCTCACATTTGAGTCCAAATGAATGTGTTCACACTCAAAGCATTTAATATGTAAGTTTTAAACTTTTATTTATACTTAACCAATATTCAAATAACAAAACCTGTGAAATAATAGTCACTAAAGTACACATATCTTGTTGCATGATGTTACATTTTCTACTAAATATCGATCCTTGGATTGTCTGCGTTAACGTATACGACTGATCAGTCAATTTTACATGACACATTGTCCTCTAGTGCTCATTTGTGTTTTATTAAACGACCATGTTTGTATCATTTAAATATATGCGTTCTCGAGGTATATAGACAGACATCTAAACCAGTGCGAAATATATAAACACAGATTTAGTAAAACTATTACCTGATATAATTAGCATTAATATTAAGTAAAGATCATATCGATTTCGAAGTAAGTTGCAATTTAAAGCAATACAATCGTTAAATAATGGGTGATGTATTTTACAAGGAGATACTAAGAATGACATTTTTCTCCTAATGTTATAGCATGTTTGAATACGGGACAGAAGGGCCCGGGGGAAGTCCGTAGCACAGAGAAAGTGGATCCTGTACGCAGCTGATAACTGGGAATAGAAATAAATTAGTGTTTCCAAATGTTGTGCAGCACAACATCTTCAGAACTATAGAGATCGGATGCGAAGACTTTCCTACACCTTCAGTAGGGACAATTTTCGGTGCATGGACTATGTACGGTGTCCCGGGAGTCTTGAACAGAAAGACTAACTGAATTCTAGAAATTGTATAAAGAAACTTCAAAGTCAGTACAATACTATTTTTCTCACTACATATAATAATGGTAAGATTATTTGCATCTAATTGATATAATGCATACCTCTCTGGTTCTCTATTGTTACGTGTAGTATAATGAGTTTAATCGGCAGAGCAGAGGGACACTCTTGGGAATCGTATGTTCCGTTTAATTCGTTGTGCCTATACGTTAGCAATGTAATGTAACACAGATTCAAGCGATGAATACAGACTCTGATATCAAAGTCAGTGTTACGCAATGGTATTCAAATGTCACACGTGTTTTAGTGATGATAGATAGTCAATAATGTAGTGGATTTAATGACAGCATGCTGCTATGGCGCGTCCGTTAAATGTCCGGTCATGCTTTTTATATTTGTTTAAAGCTACAGAGTCTCTATATTAATCGATTTCTTCTTTGTAGGCGTGTCTTTATCTGTAACTTCATGTTCACCAGCTCATGTCGAAATCGGGTATTTAAGAGAGCAAATATAACGCAGGATATCATTCATTGTAGACATCGACCAGTGCACATCGTACCTGTACACAGTTACAGAAAAAAAAGACTCTTTCGGGACTTGAACACACGACCTTCTGATTTCAAGCCAGGTGCTCTATCCACTGCGCTATCATGCTTCTTGAGAAAATGGTATACAATCTACCTTTCATTATGAGGTAAAATAACTTAACATATTTGAACGCAACTAAATATGAATCAATAAATATATAGTCCATCTAAACGACGTGTAAATTAACATTGCCTGGTGTAATACTATATGTTATCAATATGAAACTAATATTCTGATTTTAAACAACTATATCCACAGTAGGCAAACGCTACTGTACTCCCAACGGAAGTTGTGTTGAAATATTACGCAATATCACCACATCTGATAGAGGTGTCCGACTGATGGCGTTAAAAAACTTATTTATTGGTAGATTTTCAGAAAATCGTTGATTGCAGTTTATTACAGAATCCTTAGTTGTAGTCCAGCATATACAAACACTTGTTTTTGACAATGAATAATGAAATAACAGTCGGGTTGTCTGTCCACAACACTTGACAATCGTAAACCAGTTGTAAACAATTGCTTATTTTGTACAAACGAGGTACAATTGTATCAGTTTTTGAACTGTGACATGTCAGGAATAATCCACAGACCTTGAACATGTGTGGTTCATTAGCAGTTATTTGTGAGATTATAAAGATAGAGAAAGGTTTCTGTCAAAACACGGTGTACTCATAGTTGCAATTTTTAAAATATTCACTGTCACCCTAGTTGGTAAACTACTGTATTGTAGTTGTGTTGAAAAGTCATATGCGATCTGAAAAAAAAAAGGTACGTGAATACAATACAGAAATTTTGTTTATGTACATATTTAATAATAATATATGGATAGGATTGAATGAGCCTAATTAAGTGTGTGATATATGTATAAGTATCCAATATTTTATTGTATCAATTCTAAATCAAAGCGTTATCCCCAGACATATTTTTCATATCGCGCTCGACATGCCTTTAATGGAGCAGTTAATGACATGAATATTTAGTTTAATATCTTTCAATTGATCAGCCAAATATGCGCCGTTTAGGCAATATATACTGGGAACTGCAAAACTGATAGAATACTTTTCTAGCTTGGTACGGCCTTTTTCTAATTGACCTTTGTTTTTCCAACCAGACATTTGCCCTAAAAATGTTCCACAACTGTTTTACTTCATCAGAATATATCATCTGGTGAGTATGTTCCATTGAATACCACTCAACCACATCCAAAAAGAGTAAAAATGCAATATTTAGAGTGGTAGCAGGTTTTCTGCTAGTAGCAGATTGAATTTCAAATACAGGTCTTCTTTATTAGTATCTTTTTTTTTATTATCGCTGATAACTCATGCATAACAACACGGTTTGGGACTCTTCTCCATTTCACAATGGATTGTGAAACGTTGTTACTGGTTCATGACTGCAGATAAAAAAGACGCACTGACTTCGTTTATAAATACACATCTTTATTAAACATCTTGCATTCACAACATTCAAAACAAACATGTCACGAAAAGGCATGTAATATATCATGTTGTATTATTTAAAACATTCATGTCATATACGTGTATCATTAAATATAATATAATTCATGCAAATTCATATTTTTTATAACACTGATATTACATGTACTTATAACTTTCAATATTGTCACGTGTCTTCTTAAAATTAACGAATAACACTATAATACAACACCCTGACTGACACTTTCATATCGCTTAACTGTTCAATTTAACACCTGCATATTGGGTATATTTCACTCCAACCTTACGGCCATAAATTATAACATACAGTTGAATGCATTTATACATATTTCTAAATATCCTTTTAATAAACTAAATAAAAGTTTCTTTGTGATACTTTTATTGTTACACATGCGCTTTTTATCCTCATTCATTTGTAAATCGTCATCAAATTGGTACACGTTTTCATAAGGCTAAACATTTTCATTCCGTATCATCCTAAACCTTCATTACAAACTGTGAACATTTCCAAAATTCAAGAATATTTTATCCCCTAAAAAAACAACAACTTTACTTCTACATCTAAGAAATGCGCGAAACATGTTTTTAACTTGCGTCTTGATGAATGGTGTGGTTTGGATAAAATCAGTGATTCCTTTGATGAAACGTCGCGTTTGGAGTGATTAGTTTGCTCTGTTTTTATATCTGATGGAAAAATATGGTAATACTTTGTGGATCTGTTCCAGATGAAGTAACATTTAATTGTCGGCTCTTCTGTGTTGTGGTAGGCAATTTAATAGTCATTATGTCCGGAAAGTCATGTGACCTCTTTGAACAACAGTAGCATTTTATTTCATCCATAACTGTCTGAAACAGAAAGAAGTATTTAGTATGTTTTATTATGTATATCTTAGTTTATATATATGCCCCATAGCGCTGAAATTTCATCATTGTCCAAGGGTTATAGTTCTTTTTACTAAACAGTGAGAATAGTATACTGTTATACCAAAATCGGTAATGGTACTGTTCAACGAATATAGGATATGCACGTATACACGGACGGACTTTACATGACAACTCACCCCATACAAATGGGAGCATAAACATATCAGTTATCACTGATACATGTACTCATTGGCTTTTCAATCTTTGTCAGTTAATTTTTATTTAAATTATTTTGGATTGACAAATCTTAAGTGGAGGCCACATTGGTGGGTTAAAAACATTCGTAAACATGAAAAATGTATCAACTGTCTCCGTTATCGGTTTCGTATTAAACATGGTTTAACCCCAACTAGGAGTACACACGTTTGAAGGCTGAACGCAACTACAATACACCGAACGTGCAACTATGAGTATAGTAAATATAGATAGTACGATCCATTTCAACCACAGAAAATAGCTAAATTAACAAGAAACTGAGTGTACCTATACTAAGTTCCCCTTTTCTTAGATGTTAATCTTATTATGTATGTGTGGTTTTATACAAAATAATCATAAATCGAACGTTTTTGAATCAAATGATTACATCCGGTAGACACAATTTTCACTTGTTGTCGATGTTTTTATTTGACTTTTTGAAAAGGTCGCAAAATAACTAAACTTACCAAAAGGTAACAAGGTCACACCGCACAGACATAGCTTTACATCGAATCCATCGATACACAAAACACAACTTCCGCCGGGAGTACAGTAGCGTTCGACTACTGTGATATCTCGACTTGTTAATTAGCGCTTATGAGTTGCCTGTGCGCTAGTTATTACGTAATGCCTATTTATTGTTAATAATGCTAGAACATACCAATATGATTGTTTAAAAGTTTTTTCCCTATATAAGTCTAATAGTGGTTAAATGTACGGCCATCAAAACTTAACAGGGCTGCGTCTGTGTTTCAAATCCCGTTCCGGGCAAGTACTTTTATTATCACATTTATTCTGAAGCCGTATATTTATCGATGTTACCTGTACGAAGGGTAAGGCCAGGTAAAACAATACCTGTGTTTCTGGTTTCCGACCGTCCCTATTTTTAGGCGCCGACCCTACATTTTTTATCATAAAAAAGGACGAACAAACTGGGTACGAATCGGTAATGTACGAAAAGATTGAGTACGAAACATGCGCTAAAACATGGCCGCATCCATTCCGTTTTGGCTGTTATAATTGGAAAAAGCCATGGGACAGAGCAGAAGTTTATGAAAAACATTAATCATGACATGCTGCCAGCAGATTTGTTCTTCCAATACCACCCAGCCTCAGGAAATGATAAAATTCAATCTTTCACAACCACAGTCGTGTAAGATGGAACTCTCAGGGTCGGAGCTATTGTGATCACTTTTTGCCTGTCACTCCGTCTGCCGTCCGTCATCAAATATACTCTTAATCGCAGAAAATATTTGTTTTCAATTTATTTTATTCAAAACAAACAAGTTAGATATCATGAGGTTATTTTCCTTCTCTCCTTGCAAAATCACTACAAATTAACTACTTGACAAAGTTAAAAATACCTTTAACTGGGCAAAAAAAAAAAAATAATAATAATACCGACTTACCTACCCTAATTTTTTCAGCTCAGTAACCAGAAACACAGTTATTTTTTTTCTGGCCTAAATAAAAATGTAATATTTTACGCATCGATTTCTGCCTTATATACGCATTATTGGGGTGTTCGTCGATTTGAAACTAATGCACACGTGACTCATTCCTATTCATGAGTTATTACCAGTTAAAATAGAGACTCTTTAGCTTTAAGCATTGATATATTTATTTTTTATCAATGCATTTCCTTAATGGAACGTATTCATTTGAAGTGTGCGAGCTTGGAAGTGAAGACATCATTTCTTTAAATGTTATTACTATACTAATTATTCTGCGTCAGTCACAACTGGGAATCATTTGCGTATTTTTACGCTGATCTGTGTTGCCATATTTGGGTATCTAGGAAAATAAATTGATTAATTAATGATAATAAATTGATTACTATATATAAAAAGCATAGCGTTCATCCCAATATCTATCTGGAAAGATTTTAATGGCACATAATATACGAACATTGATTGCAGGACCTTGATGTGTAAACGTGAACATTGGATCATTTCATTCTACATATACACCAGCTACGTATACGAGTACTTGTAATTGTTGGCTGCTTTGATGTTGTTGCTATTGTTTTGTTTTTCTGGGGGAGGGGTGTGGGTTGGGGGCGTGGGAGAGGGGTATGACTGTGGTCCTTGGAAGCCGCGGAGTAGTGGTAGTGTTATTGTCTTAGACTAAGTCCTTTTGGGCTCATCGATTCCAGTTTGTATTGCTTTAAATTAGAAACGCCATTGACGAGGTACACATATGTAGAAAATCGGAATCCACCAACAAATAAGGAAAAAAAAGCGTATGCTTTTATTCATAAGCATGATCAGCTCCTTGAATTATTTCCCAGAAAGTATTATTAGTAAAATACACACACTTGGAAGCTGTAGACAAACTGAATATGAAAATAATAAGAACTTTTTGTAGAATGGTTATTATTAAGAATTACATCTTAACTGTGTACCCATTGTATTACAAACAGGTCCACTATCATTTTCATTTATATAATGAAACAATAAAATAACGGTTAGTGAAGCAGTCAACAATGTTTTAAGGGAGATGCAAATCAGTTTTGTCAATTTATGCAGCACCAACACTTTTTTTGGTGGAAAATAATGTTACTCGAGTACGTGTTTTGGTGTATATAATATAACTGAATTTGTGACGTCAATAATTTGAAATACAGTCTCCCAAACACCACAGTGGTAAACTGTAAACCAATATTTCTGGACAATCTCAAATGGAATGATATTCATCATTCAACCATTGATCAGCGAAAAGAAACGCGTCTGTTGTCTCGCCACCACATTGGAGCACACTTATTAGCTTGGCACGAAAACAAATCCAAGTGTAGTAGTGGCGATGTGATGTGATCACGTACGTGGCTTCAATGCGTTTGTCAAGAAGCATTAATGTAGTTTGTCTGAAATTTGGCGCTGAAAGAGAACGCATCAGTTAACTTAAATGGCTGAA
The DNA here is from genome assembly GCA_037043455.1 of Cyrtodaria siliqua. Taxonomy (NCBI): domain Eukaryota; kingdom Metazoa; phylum Mollusca; class Bivalvia; order Adapedonta; family Hiatellidae; genus Cyrtodaria; species Cyrtodaria siliqua. Next base: position 16,498 of record JAWPHD010014013.1, read on the forward strand.
ATTATAAATACAATTGATTACACATACATTCTTTTCATTACAACTACTAATCCTTCTTTTAAGAAGTTCTTATTTTACATTATGAATTATATAATGACTTGATGAGTCTATATTCATACATGTTGTGTCTGCCATTGATAAGCTTTATGTAATATAATTTTATAGCGGAGCCATTTAATTCTGATATTATAAGACACATATTAGCAAAGCATATTCATAACCGAAGATCCTTTATAATGAAGCCCTTGACAGAGCTGAGACTTATAGGAGAGGTTTCATATAATTTATTTTAAAGCTTACAATTATTAAAGTATATAATAAAGTGTGTTTTGCACAAATAAAATGGTGTCTCAATACTAACATGTGGATTGTTTGGCTCTAATTTGATATATTGGCCTAGACTTCGACACCTTAATTATAAAGGTGTTTTTTTTTTGTATTGTATAGTGGTTTGTTTCGTATGACACAGTTTTTTAAACAGCATTGTTACTGAATTTAGAAGGAGCAAAATGTCGCTCGAGCTGTTTTCATCGTTATATCCTGTTAAAAAGGCAGCCATCTATGACATCTATGAAACACTTCTATCACCAGCAAATTACTTACGAAACATTGTCTTGTTCTTTCTTTTACATAGGGAAGTTCAAACTCGGACCTATGCCCTCTCCGAGTAAGCAGCGTAAACAGTAGCATAATTATGTCGTTATCTTACTCCCATAACGCATGTATTTTTAAGCTTACCTTTTTCTCTCACTAGAACGATGTGCTTAAATTTAAAAAATGAGTTTAGAATACTAACTTGTGCAGTCAGCCATCACATTTTACACTCAATCGACCTTTTGACCTGGATTTCGACCCATAAATTAGGAAAGGTGATTTTTAATTTATTTATTTTACTTCTTATGCTTATGGCATAGTTAGTGCGATTTATGTAAAATATAAAAAAAAATCAATTATTATTTTCTGAAATGCTCACATTTTGCGAATTAACTCACAGAACACAGTAAACCCTAAAGCACGCAAAACGACAAACATGAATGACAATGCTAATAAGGAATAAAGGCATACGACGTCACAAACACAAAAAAGGTTGACAATAGGGATACCGCCTTGGAACGGTATACGAATGTGTCTAGTATAAACGGATACGTGCTGGCATATTAGCTAACTTGCAGTTATGTAAAATACAATGAAAAGAGAGGATAATTTAAGTAAAATAACATGGAATATTAGTTCAGCTTTCTTTACTTTTAATGATACATTCATTGATTTTGATTTCGAATGGTTTGATGTTTGATGTCTCTCTTATATTTATGTAATTCTATCATAAGACAAGATAATTTGTTTACGTGGAATTAACGTAAAACAGACAGGTTGAATAAACTATTATTCTAATCGGAGTGAGTTTCGGTTCTCCTATGGCACAGTGTATTGCTTTCATTTCAAAATAGTCTGGTTTTATACCATGTTTATTATGCTTCTGGTAAATGCTAAATGTTTAAATAATTTCATGCGCAACTGTAGTATTTTATAAGTTTCCCAGTGTTCTTGCGTAAATGTGTATGATAATACTTGTATTATTCTTGTTAAACCATACGTGATATACCGTTTTGTAAACATGAGGTGTTATCACATGATATGCACATATTTGTTGAGACTATATTGACCATGATAGGCACATATTTGTTGTGACTATATTGACCATGACAGGCACATATTTGTTGAGACTATATTGATCATGGTAGGCACATATTTGTTGTGACTATATTGACCATGGTAGGCACATATTTGTTGTGACTATATTGACCATGGTAGGCACATATTTGTTGTGACTATATTGATCATGACAGGCACATATTTGATGTGACTATATTGACCATGGTAGGCACATATTTGTTGTGACTATATTGACCATGGTAGGCACATATTTGTTGTGACTATATTGACCATGACAGGCACATATTTGTTGTGACTATATTGACCATGGTAGGCACATATTTGTTGAGACTATATTGATCATGGTAGGCACATATTTGTTGTGACTATATTGACCATGACAGGCACATATTTGTTGTGACTATATTGACCATGACAGGCACATATTTGTTGTGACTATATTGACCATGACAGGCACATATTTGTTGAGACTATATTGACCATGATAGGCACATATTTGTTGTGACTATATTGACCATGACAGGCACATATTTGTTGAGACTATATTGACCATGATAGGCACATATTTGTTGAGACTATATTGACCATGACAGGCACATATTTGTTGTGACTATATTGACCATGACAGGCACATATTTGTTGAGACTATATTGACCATGACAGGCACATATTTGTTGTGACTATATTGACCATGACAGGCACATATTTGTTGTGACTATATTGACCATGATAGGCACATATTTGTTGAGACTATATTGATCATGACAGGCACATATTTGTTGTGACTATATTGACCATGGTAGGCACATATTTGTTGAGACTATATTGACCATGATAGGCACATATTTGTTGAGACTATATTGACCATGACAGGCACATATTTGTTGTGACTATATTGACCATGACAGGCACATATTTGTTGTGACTATATTGACCATGACAGGCACATATTTGTTGAGACTATATTGATCATGACAGGCACATATTTGTTGTGACTATATTGACCATGGTAGGCACATATTTGTTGTGACTATATTGACCATGACAGGCACATATTTGTTGTGACTATATTGATCATGACAGGCACATATTTGTTGAGACTATATTGATCATGACAGGCACATATTTGTTGAGACTATATTGACCATGATAGGCACATATTTGATGTGACTATATTGACCATGACAGGCACATATTTGTTGTGACTATATTGACCATGACAGGCACATATTTGTTGTGACTATATTGACCATGACAGGCACATATTTGTTGTGACTATATTGACCATGACAGGCACATATTTGTTGTGACTATATTGATCATGACAGGCACATATTTGTTGTGACTATATTGACCATGGTAGGCACATATTTGTTGTGACTATATTGATCATGACAGGCACATATTTGTTGTGACTATATTGACCATGATAGGCACATATTTGTTGTGACTATATTGACCATGACAGGCACATATTTGTTGTGACTATATTGACCATGGTAGGCACATATTTGTTGTGACTATATTGACCATGACAGGCACATATTTGTTGTGACTATATTGACCATGGTAGGCACATATTTGTTGTGACTATTTTGACCATGATAGGCACATATTTGTTGTGACTATATTGACCATGGTAGGCACATATTTGTTGTGACTATATTGATCATGATAGGCACATATTTGTTGAGACTATATTGACCATGGTAGGCACATATTTGTTGAGACTATATTGACCATGGTAGGCACATATTTGTTGTGACTATATTGACCATGGTAGGCACATATTTGTTGAGACTATATTGACCATGGTAGGCACATATTTGTTGTGACTATATTGACCATGATAGGCACATATTTGTTGTGACTATATTGACCATGGTAGGCACATATTTGTTGAGACTATATTGACCATGGTAGGCACATATTTGTTGTGACTATATTGACCATGGTAGGCACATATTTGTTGAGACTATATTGACCATGATAGGCACATATTTGTTGTGACTATATTGACCATGGTAGGCACATATTTGTTGAGACTATATTGACCATGGTAGGCACATATTTGTTGTGACTATATTGACCATGGTAGGCACATATTTGTTGAGACTATATTGACCATGGCAGGCACATATTTGTTGTGACTATATTGACCATGATAGGCACATTTTTGTTGTGACTATATTGACCATGATAGGCACATATTTGTTGTGACTATATTGACCATGGTAGGCACATATTTGTTGTGACTATATTGACCATGACAGGCACATATTTGTTGAGACTATATTGACCATGACAGGCACATATTTGTTGAGACTATATTGACCATGACAGGCACATATTTGTTGAGACTATATTGACCATGACAGGCACATATTTGTTGTGACTATATTGACCATGACAGGCACATATTTGTTGTGACTATATTGACCATGATAGGCACATATTTGTTGTGACTATATTGATCATGACAGGCACATATTTGTTGAGACTATATTGACCATGACAAGCACATATTTGTTGTGACTATATTGACCATGACAGGCACATATTTGTTGAGACTATATTGACCATGATAGGCACATATTTGTTGAGACTATATTGACCATGACAGGCACATATTTGTTGAGACTATATTGACCATGACAGGCACATATTTGTTGTGACTATATTGACCATGACAGGCACATATTTGTTGAGACTATATTGACCATGGTAGGCACATATTTGTTGTGACTATATTGACCATGGTAGGCACATATTTGTTGTGACTATATTGATCATGACAGGCACATATTTGTTGTGACTATATTGACCATGACAGGCACATATTTGTTGTGACTATATTGACCATGGTAGGCACATATTTGTTGTGACTATATTGACCATGATAGGCACATATTTGTTGAGACTATATTGACCATGGTAGGCACATATTTGTTGTGACTATATTGACCATGATAGGCACATATTTGTTGAGACTATATTGACCATGATAGGCACATATTTATTGTGACTATATTGACCATGGTAGGCACATATTTGTTGTGACTATATTGACCATGATAGGCACATATTTGTTGAGACTATATTGACCATGGTAGGCACATATTTGTTGTGACTATATTGACCATGATAGGCACATATTTGTTGAGACTATATTGACCATGACAGGCACATATTTGTTGTGACTATATTGACCATGACAGGCACATATTTGTTGAGACTATATTGACCATGGTAGGCACATATTTGTTGAGACTATATTGACCATGGTAGGCACATATTTGTTGAGACTATATTGACCATGGTAGGCACATATTTGTTGTGACTATATTGACCATGACAGGCACATATGTGTTGTGACTATATTGATCATGACAGGCACATATTTGTTGAGACTATATTGACCATGACAGGCACATATTTGTTGAGACTATATTGACCATGACAGGCACATATTTGTTGAGACTATATTGACCATGGTAGGCACATATTTGTTGTGACTATATTGACCATGACAGGCACATATGTGTTGTGACTATATTGATCATGACAGGCACATATTTGTTGTGACTATATTGACCATGGTAGGCACATATTTGTTGTGACTATATTGACCATGGTAGGCACATATTTGTTGTGACTATATTGACCATGACAGGCACATATTTGTTGTGACTATATTGACCATGACAGGCACATATTTGTTGTGACTATATTGACCATGATAGGCACATATTTGTTGTGACTATATTGATCATGACAGGCACATATTTGTTGAGACTATATTGACCATGACAAGCACATATTTGTTGTGACTATATTGACCATGACAGGCACATATTTGTTGAGACTATATTGACCATGACAGGCACATATTTGTTGAGACTATATTGACCATGACAGGCACATATTTGTTGTGACTATATTGACCATGACAGGCACATATTTGTTGAGACTATATTGACCATGGTAGGCACATATTTGTTGTGACTATATTGACCATGGTAGGCACATATTTGTTGTGACTATATTGATCATGACAGGCACATATTTGTTGTGACTATATTGACCATGACAGGCACATATTTGTTGTGACTATATTGACCATGGTAGGCACATATTTGTTGTGACTATATTGACCATGATAGGCACATATTTGTTGAGACTATATTGACCATGGTAGGCACATATTTGTTGTGACTATATTGACCATGGTAGGCACATATTTGTTGAGACTATATTGACCATGATAGGCACATATTTATTGTGACTATATTGACCATGGTAGGCACATATTTGTTGTGACTATATTGACCATGATAGGCACATATTTGTTGAGACTATATTGACCATGGTAGGCACATATTTGTTGTGACTATATTGACCATGATAGGCACATATTTGTTGAGACTATATTGACCATGACAGGCACATATTTGTTGTGACTATATTGACCATGACAGGCACATATTTGTTGAGACTATATTGACCATGGTAGGCACATATTTGTTGAGACTATATTGACCATGGTAGGCACATATTTGTTGAGACTATATTGATCATGGTAGGCACATATTTGTTGTGACTATATTGACCATGACAGGCACATATGTGTTGTGACTATATTGATCATGACCGGCACATATTTGTTGAGACTATATTGACCATGACAGGCACATATTTGTTGAGACTATATTGACCATGACAGGCACATATGTGTTGAGACTATATTGACCATGGTAGGCACATATTTGTTGTGACTATATTGACCATGACAGGCACATATGTGTTGTGACTATATTGATCATGACAGGCACATATTTGTTGTGACTATATTGACCATGGTAGGCACATATTTGTTGTGACTATATTGACCATGGTAGGCACATATTTGTTGTGACTATATTGATCATGACAGGCACATATTTGTTGAGACTATATTGACCATGGTAGGCACATATTTGTTGAGACTATATTGACCATGACAGGCACATATTTGTTGAGACTATATTGACCATGACAGGCACATATTTGTTGAGACTATATTGACCATGATAGGCACATATTTGTTGTGACTATATTGATCATGACAGGCACATATTTGTTGTGACTATATTGACCATGACAGGCACATATTTGTTGTGACTATATTGACCATGACAGGCACATATTTGTTGTGACTATATTGATCATGACAGGCACATATTTGTTGTGACTATATTGACCATGACAGGCACATATTTGTTGTGACTATATTGACCATGATAGGCACATATTTGTTGAGACTATATTGACCATGGTAGGCACATATTTGTTGTGACTATATTGACCATGACAGGCACATATTTGTTGTGACTATATTGACCATGATAGGCACATATTTGTTGTGACTATATTGACCATGGTAGGCACATATTTGTTGTGACTATATTGACCATGACAGGCACATATTTGTTGTGACTATATTGACCATGGTAGGCACATATTTGTTGAGACTATATTGACCATGATAGGCACATATTTGTTGTGACTATATTGACCATGACAGGCACATATTTGTTGTGACTATATTGACCATGATAGGCACATATTTGTTGTGACTATATTGACCATGGTAGGCACATATTTGTTGTGACTATATTGACCATGGTAGGCACATATTTGTTGTGACTATATTGACCATGACAGGCACATATTTGTTGTGACTATATTGACCATGATAGGCACATATTTGTTGAGACTATATTGATCATGACAGGCACATATTTGTTGTGACTATATTGACCATGGTAGGCACAAATTTGTTGAGACTATATTGACCATGATAGGCACATATTTGTTGAGACTATATTGACCATGACAGGCACATATTTGTTGTGACTATATTGATCATGACAGGCACATATTTGTTGTGACTATATTGACCATGGTAGGCACATATTTGTTGTGACTATATTGACCATGACAGGCACATATTTGTTGTGACTATATTGACCATGACAGGCACATATTTGTTGTGACTATATTGACCATGACAGGCACATATTTGTTGTGACTATATTGACCATGACAGGCACATATTTGTTGTGACTATATTGATCATGACAGGCACATATTTGTTGTGACTATATTGACCATGGTAGGCACATATTTGTTGTGACTATATTGATCATGACAGGCACATATTTGTTGTGACTATATTGACCATGATAGGCACATATTTGTTGTGACTATATTGACCATGACAGGCACATATTTGTTGTGACTATATTGACCATGGTAGGCACATATTTGTTGTGACTATATTGACCATGACAGGCACATATTTGTTGTGACTATATTGACCATGGTAGGCACATATTTGTTGTGACTATATTGACCATGATAGGCACATATTTGTTGTGACTATATTGACCATGGTAGGCACATATTTGTTGTGACTATATTGATCATGATAGGCACATATTTGTTGAGACTATATTGACCATGGTAGGCACATATTTGTTGTGACTATATTGACCATGGTAGGCACATATTTGTTGAGACTATATTGACCATGGTAGGCACATATTTGTTGTGACTATATTGACCATGATAGGCACATATTTGTTGTGACTATATTGACCATGATAGGCACATATTTGTTGTGACTATATTGACCATGGTAGGCACATATTTGTTGAGACTATATTGACCATGGTAGGCACATATTTGTTGTGACTATATTGACCATGATAGGCACATATTTGTTGAGACTATATTGACCATGATAGGCACATATTTGTTGTGACTATATTGACCATGGTAGGCACATATTTGTTGAGACTATATTGACCATGGTAGGCACATATTTGTTGTGACTATATTGACCATGATAGGCACATATTTGTTGTGACTATATTGACCATGGTAGGCACATATTTGTTGAGACTATATTGACCATGACAGGCACATATTTGTTGTGACTATATTGACCATGATAGGCACATATTTGTTGTGACTATATTGACCATGATAGGCACATATTTGTTGTGACTATATTGACCATGGTAGGCACATATTTGTTGTGACTATATTGACCATGATAGGCACATATTTGTTGAGACTATATTGACCATGACAGGCACATATTTGTTGAGACTATATTGACCATGATAGGCACATATTTGTTGAGACTATATTGACCATGACAGGCACATATTTGTTGTGACTATATTGACCATGACAGGCACATATTTGTTGTGACTATATTGACCATGACAGGCACATATTGTTGTGACTATATTGACCTTGATAGGCACATATTTGTTGTGACTATATTGACCATGGTAGGCACATATTTGTTGTGACTATATTGACCATGACAGGCACATATTTGTTGTGACTATATTGACCATGACAGGCACATATTTGTTGAGACTATATTGACCATGACAGGCACATATTTGTTGTGACTATATTGACCATGACAGGCACATATTTGTTGTGACTATATTGACCATGACAGGCACATATTGTTGTGACTATATTGATCATGACAGGCACATATTTGTTGTGACTATATTGACCATGGTAGGCACATATTTGTTGTGACTATATTGATCATGACAGGCACATATTTGTTGTGACTATATTGACCATGATAGGCACATATTTGTTGTGACTATATTGACCATGACAGGCACATATTTGTTGTGACTATATTGACCATGGTAGGCACATATTTGTTGTGACTATATTGACCATGACAGGCACATATTTGTTGTGACTATATTGACCATGGTAGGCACATATTTGTTGTGACTATATTGACCATGATAGGCACATATTTGTTGTGACTATATTGACCATGGTAGGCACATATTTGTTGTGACTATATTGATCATGATAGGCACATATTTGTTGAGACTATATTGACCATGGTAGGCACATATTTGTTGTGACTATATTGACCATGGTAGGCACATATTTGTTGTGACTATATTGACCATGATAGGCACATATTTGTTGTGACTACATTGACCATGATAGGCACATATTTGTTGTGACTATATTGACCATGGTAGGCACATATTTGTTGAGACTATATTGACCATGGTAGGCACATATTTGTTGTGACTATATTGACCATGATAGGCACATATTTGTTGAGACTATATTGACCATGATAGGCACATATTTGTTGTGACTATATTGACCATGGTAGGCACATATTTGTTGAGACTATATTGACCATGGTAGGCACATATTTGTTGTGACTATATTGACCATGATAGGCACATATTTGTTGTGACTATATTGACCATGGTAGGCACATATTTGTTGAGACTATATTGACCATGACAGGCACATATTCGTTGTGACTATATTGACCATGATAGGCACATATTTGTTGTGACTATATTGACCATGATAGGCACATATTTGTTGTGACTATATTGACCATGGTAGGCACATATTTGTTGTGACTATATTGACCATGATAGGCACATATTTGTTGAGACTATATTGACCATGACAGGCACATATTTGTTGAGACTATATTGACCATGACAGGCACATATTTGTTGAGACTATATTGACCATGACAGGCACATATTTGTTGTGACTATATTGACCATGACAGGCACATATTTGTTGTGACTATATTGATCATGACAGGCACATATTTGTAGTGACTATATTGACCATGATAGGCACATATTTGTTGTGACTATATTGATCATGACAGGCACATATTTGTTGAGACTATATTGACCATGACAAGCACATATTTGTTGTGACTATATTGACCATGACAGGCACATATTTGTTGAGACTATATTGACCATGATAGGCACATATTTGTTGAGACTATATTGACCATGATAGGCACATATTTGTTGAGACTATATTGACCATGACAGGCACATATTTGTTGTGACTATATTGACCATGACAGGCACATATTTGTTGAGACTATATTGACCATGGTAGGCACATATTTGTTGTGACTATATTGACCATGATAGGCACATATTTGTTGTGACTATATTGATCATGACAGGCACATATTTGTTGTGACTATATTGACCATGACAGGCACATATTTGTTGTGACTATATTGACCATGATAGGCGCATATTTGTTGAGACTATATTGACCATGATAGGCACATATTTGTTGAGACTATATTGACCATGGTAGGCACATATTTGTTGAGACTATATTGACCATGGTAGGCACATATTTGTTGAGACTATATTGACCATGGTAGGCACATATTTGTTGTGACTATATTGACCATGACAGGCACATATGTGTTGTGACTATATTGATCATGACAGGCACATATTTGTTGAGACTATATTGACCATGACAGGCACATATTTGTTGAGACTATATTGACCATGGTAGGCACATATTTGTTGTGACTATATTGACCATGACAGGCACATATGTGTTGTGACTATATTGATCATGACAGGCACATATTTGTTGTGACTATATTGACCATGGTAGGCACATATTTGTTGTGACTATATTGACCATGGTAGGCACATATTTGTTGTGACTATATTGATCATGGTAGGCACATATTTGTTGAGACTATATTGACCATGACAGGCACATATTTGTTGTGACTATATTGATCATGACAGGCACATATTTGTTGTGACTATATTGACCATGACAGGCACATATTTGTTGTGACTATATTGACCATGACAGGCACATATTTGTTGTGACTATATTGACCATGGTAGGCACATATTTGTTGTGACTATATTGATCATGACAGGCACATATTTGTTGTGACTATATTGACCATGGTAGGCACATATTTGTTGAGACTATATTGACCATGACAGGCACATATTTGTTGAGACTATATTGACCATGACAGGCACATATTTGTTGTGACTATATTGACCATGGTAGGCACATATTTGTTGAGACTATATTGACCATGATAGGCACATATTTGTTGTGACTATATTGACCATGATAGGCACATATTGTTGTGACTATATTGATCATGACAGGCACATATTTGTTGTGACTATATTGACCATGACAGGCACATATTTGTTGTGACTATATTGATCATGACAGGCACATATTTGTTGTGACTATATTGACCATGGTAGGCACATATTTGTTGTGACTATATTGACCATGACAGGCACATATTTGTTGAGACTATATTGACCATGATAGGCACATATTTGTTGAGACTATATTGACCATGGTAGGCACATATTTGTTGTGACTATATTGACCATGACAGGCACATATTGTTGTGACTATATTGACCATGATAGGCACATATTTGTTGTGACTATATTGACCATGGTAGGCACATATTTGTTGTGACTATATTGACCATGGTAGGCACATATTTGTTGAGACTATATTGACCATGATAGGCACATATTTGTTGTGACTATATTGACCATGACAGGCACATATTTGTTGTGACTATATTGACCATGATAGGCACATATTTGTTGAGACTATATTGACCATGGTAGGCACATATTTGTTGTGACTATATTGACCATGGTAGGCACATATTTGTTGTGACTATATTGACCATGGTAGGCACATATTTGTTGTGACTATATTGACCATGACAGGCACATATTTGTTGTGACTATATTGACCATGATAGGCACATATTTGTTGAGACTATATTGACCATGACAGGCACATATTTGTTGTGACTATATTGACCATGACAGGCACATATTTGTTGAGACTATATTGACCATGATAGGCACATATTTGTTGTGACTATATTGACCATGATAGGCACATATTTGTTGTGACTATATTGACCATGACAGGCACATATTTGTTGAGACTATATTGACCATGATAGGCACATATTTGTTGTTACTATATTGACCATGATAGGCACATATTTGTTGTGACTATATTGACCATGACAGGCACATATTTGTTGTGACTATATTGACCATGACAGGCACATATTTGTTGAGACTATATTGACCATGATAGGCACATATTTGTTGTGACTATATTGACCATGGTAGGCACATATTTGTTGTGACTATATTGATCATGACAGGCACATATTTGTTGAGACTATATTGACCATGACAGGCACATATTTGTTGAGACTATATTGACCATGACAGGCACATATTTGTTGAGACTATATTGACCATGGTAGGCACATATTTGTTGTGACTATATTGACCATGACAGGCACATATTTGTTGTGACTATATTGACCATGATAGGCACATATTTGTTGTGACTATATTGACCATGACAGGCACATATTTGTTGAGACTATATTGACCATGGTAGGCACATATTTGTTGTGACTATATTGACCATGCCAGGCACATATTTGTTGTGACTATATTGACCATGACAGGCACATATTTGTTGTGACTATATTGACCATGGTAGGCACATATTTGTTGAGACTATATTGACCATGACAGGCACATATTTGTTGTGACTATATTGACCATGGTAGGCACATATTGTTGAGACTATATTGACCATGATAGGCACATATTTGTTGTGACTATATTGACCATGATAGGCACATATTTGTTGTGACTATATTGATCATGACAGGCACATATTTGTTGTGACTATATTGACCATGACAGGCACATATTTGTTGTGACTATATTGACCATGGTAGGCACATATTTGTTGTGACTATATTGACCATGACAGGCACATATTTGTTGAGACTATATTGACCATGGTAGGAACATATTTGTTGTGACTATATTGACCATGGTAGGCACATATTTGTTGAGACTATATTGACCATGATAGGCACATATTTGTTGTGACTATATTGACCATGGTAGGCACATATTTGTTGTGACTATATTGATCATGACAGGCACATATTTGTTGAGACTATATTGACCATGACAGGCACATATTTGTTAAGACTATATTGACCATGACAGGCACATATTTGTTGAGACTATATTGACCATGGTAGGCACATATTTGTTGTGACTATATTGACCATGACAGGCACATATTTGTTGTGACTATATTGACCATGGTAGGCACATATTTGTTGTGACTATATTGACCATGATAGGCACATATTTGTTGTGACTATATTGATCATGACAGGCACATATTTGTTGAGACTATATTGACCATGATAGGCACATATGTGTTGTGACTATATTGACCATGATAGGCACATATTTGTTGAGACTATATTGACCATGACAGGCACATATTTGTTGTGACTATATTGACCATGGTAGGCACATATTTGTTGTGACTATATTGATCATGGTAGGCACATATTTGTTGAGACTATATTGACCATGACACGCACATATTTGTTGTGACTATATTGATCATGACAGGCACATATTTGTTGTGACTATATTGACCATGACAGGCACATATTTGTTGTGACTATATTGACCATGACAGGCACATATTTGTTGTGACTATATTGACCATGGTAGGCACATATTTGTTGTGACTATATTGATCATGACAGGCACATATTTGTTGTGACTATATTGACCATGGTAGGCACATATTTGTTGAGACTATATTGACCATGACAGGCACATATTTGTTGAGACTATATTGACCATGACAGGCACATATTTGTTGTGACTATATTGACCATGGTAGGCACATATTTGTTGAGACTATATTGACCATGATAGGCACATATTTGTTGTGACTATATTGACCATGATAGGCACATATTTGTTGTGACTATATTGATCATGACAGGCACATATTTGTTGTGAATATATTGACCATGACAGGCACATATTTGTTGTGACTATATTGATCATGGTAGGCACATATTTGTTGTGACTATATTGACCATGACAGGCACATATTTGTTGTGACTATATCGACCATGATAGGCACATATTTGTTGAGACTATATTGACCATGGTAGGCACATATTTGTTGTGACTATATTGACCATGACAGGCACATATTTGTTGTGACTATATTGACCATGATAGGCACATATTTGTTGTGACTATATTGACCATGGTAGGCACATATTTGTTGTGACTATATTGACCATGGCAGGCACATATTTGTTGTGACTATATTGACCATGGTAGGCACATATTTGTTGAGACTATATTGACCATGATAGGCACATATTTGTTGTGACTATATTGACCATGACAGGCACATATTTGTTGTGACTATATTGACCATGATAGGCACATATTTGTTGTGACTATATTGACCATGGTAGGCACATATTTGTTGTGACTATATTGACCATGGTAGGCACATATTTGTTGTGACTATATTGACCATGACAGGCACATATTTGTTGTGACTATATTGACCATGATAGGCACATATTTGTTGTTACTAAATTGACCATGATAGGCACATATTTGTTGTGACTATATTGACCATGACAGGCACATATTTGTTGTGACTATATTGACCATGATAGGCACATATTTGTTGTGACTATATTGACCATGATAGGCACATATTTGTTGTGACTATATTGACCATGATAGGCACATATTTGTTGTGACTATATTGACCATGACAGGCACATATTTGTTGAGACTATATTGACCATGATAGGCACATATTTGTTGTTACTATATTGACCATGATAGGCACATATTTGTTGTGACTATATTGACCATGACAGGCACATATTTGTTGTGACTATATTGACCATGATAGGCACATATTTGTTGTGACTATATTGACCATGACAGGCACATATTTGTTGAGACTAAATTGACCATGATAGGCACATATTTGTTGTGACTATATTGACCATGGTAGGCACATATTTGTTGTGACTATATTGATCATGACAGGCACATATTTGTTGAGACTATATTGACCATGACAGACACATATTTGTTGAGACTATATTGACCATGACAGGCACATATTTGTTGAGACTATATTGACCATGGTAGGCACATATTTGTTGTGACTATATTGACCATGACAGGCACATATTTGTTGTGACTATATTGACCATGATAGGCACATATTTGTTGTGACTATATTGACCATGACAGGCACATATTTGTTGAGACTATATTGACCATGGTAGGCACATATTTGTTGTGATTATATTGACCATGACAGGCACATATTTGTTGTGACTATATTGACCATGACATGCACATATTTGTTGTGACTATATTGACCATGGTAGGCACATATTTGTTGTGACTATATTGACCATGACAGGCACATATTTGTTGAGACTATATTGACCATGGTAGGCACATATTTGTTGTGACTATATTGACCATGGCAGGCACATATTTGTTGAGACTATATTGACCATGGTAGGCACATATTTGTTGTGACTATATTGACCATGGTAGGCACATATTTGTTGAGACTATATTGACCATGGTAGGCACATATTTGTTGAGACTATATTGACCATGGTAGGCACATATTTGTTGTGACTATATTGACCATGGTAGGCACATATTTGTTGTGACTATATTGATCATGACAGGCACATATTTGTTGAGACTATATTGACCATGACAGGCACATATTTGTTGAGACTATATTGACCATGACAGGCACATATTTGTTGAGACTATATTGACCATGACAGGCACATATTTGTTGTGACTATATTGACCATGATAGGCACATATTTGTTGTGACTATATTGACCATGACAGGCACATATTTGTTGTGACTATATTGACCATGATAGGCACATATTTGTTGTGACTATATTGACCATGACAGGCACATATTTGTTGTGACTATATTGACCATGATAGGCACATATTTGTTGTGACTATATTGACCATGACTGGCACATATTTGTTGAGACTATATTGACCATGGTAGGCACATATTTGTTGTGACTATATTGACCATGACAGGCACATATTTGTTGTGACTATATTGACCATGGTAGGCACATATTTGTTGTGACTATATTGACCATGACAGGCACATATTTGTTGAGACTATATTGACCATGGTAGGAACATATTTGTTGTGACTATATTGACCATGGTAGGCACATATTTGTTGAGACTATATTGACCATGATAGGCACATATTTGTTGTGACTATATTGACCATGGTAGGCACATATTTGTTGTGACTATATTGATCATGACAGGCACATATTTGTTGAGACTATATTGACCATGACAGGCACATATTTGTTGAGACTATATTGACCATGACAGGCACATATTTGTTGAGACTATATTGACCATGGTAGGCACATATTTGTTGTGACTATATTGACCATGACAGGCACATATTTGTTGTGACTATATTGACCATGGTAGGCACATATTTGTTGTGACTATATTGACCATGATAGGCACATATTTGTTGTGACTATATTGATCATGACAGGCACATATTTGTTGAGACTATATTGACCATGATAGGCACATATGTGTTGTGACTATATTGACCATGATAGGCACATATTTGTTGAGACTATATTGACCATGACAGGCACATATTTGTTGTGACTATATTGACCATGGTAGGCACATATTTGTTGTGACTATATTGATCATGGTAGGCACATATTTGTTGAGACTATATTGACCATGACAGGCACATATTTGTTGTGACTATATTGATCATGACAGGCACATATTTGTTGTGACTATATTGACCATGACAGGCACATATTTGTTGTGACTATATTGACCATGACAGGCACATATTTGTTGTGACTATATTGACCATGGTAGGCACATATTTGTTGTGACTATATTGATCATGACAGGCACATATTTGTTGTGACTATATTGACCATGGTAGGCACATATTTGTTGAGACTATATTGACCATGACAGGCACATATTTGTTGAGACTATATTGACCATGACAGGCACATATTTGTTGTGACTATATTGACCATGGTAGGCACATATTTGTTGAGACTATATTGACCATGATAGGCACATATTTGTTGTGACTATATTGACCATGATAGGCACATATTTGTTGTGACTATATTGATCATGACAGGCACATATTTGTTGTGAATATATTGACCATGACAGGCACATATTTGTTGAGACTATATTGATCATGGTAGGCACATATTTGTTGTGACTATATTGACCATGACAGGCACATATTTGTTGTGACTATATTGACCATGGTAGGCACATATTTGTTGAGACTATATTGACCATGGTAGGCACATATTTGTTGTGACTATATTGACCATGACAGGCACATATTTGTTGTGACTATATTGACCATGATAGGCACATATTTGTTGTGACTATATTGACCATGGTATGCACATATTTGTTGTGACTATATTGACCATGACAGGCACATATTTGTTGTGACTATATTGACCATGGTAGGCACATATTTGTTGAGACTATATTGACCATGATAGGCACATATTTGTTGTGACTATATTGACCATGACAGGCACATATTTGTTGTGACTATATTGACCATGATAGGCACATATTTGTTGTGACTATATTGACCATGGTAGGCACATATTTGTTGTGACTATATTGACCATGGTAGGCACATATTTGTTGTGACTATATTGACCATGACAGGCACATATTTGTTGTGACTATATTGACCATGATAGGCACATATTTGTTGTTACTAAATTGACCATGATAGGCACATATTTGTTGTGACTATATTGACCATGACAGGCACATATTTGTTGTGACTATATTGACCATGATAGGCACATATTTGTTGTGACTATATTGACCATGATAGGCACATATTTGTTGTGACTATATTGACCATGATAGGCACATATTTGTTGTGACTATATTGACCATGACAGGCACATATTTGTTGAGACTATATTGACCATGATAGGCACATATTTGTTGTTACTATATTGACCATGATAGGCACATATTTGTTGTGACTATATTGACCATGACAGGCACATATTTGTTGTGACTATATTGACCATGATAGGCACATATTTGTTGTGACTATATTGACCATGACAGGCACATATTTGTTGAGACTATATTGACCATGATAGGCACATATTTGTTGTGACTATATTGACCATGGTAGGCACATATTTGTTGTGACTATATTGATCATGACAGGCACATATTTGTTGAGACTATATTGACCATGACAGACACATATTTGTTGAGACTATATTGACCATGACAGGCACATATTTGTTGAGACTATATTGACCATGGTAGGCACATATTTGTTGTGACTATATTGACCATGACAGGCACATATTTGTTGTGACTATATTGACCATGATAGGCACATATTTGTTGTGACTATATTGACCATGACAGGCACATATTTGTTGAGACTATATTGACCATGGTAGGCACATATTTGTTGTGACTATATTGACCATGACAGGCACATATTTGTTGTGACTATATTGACCATGACAGGCACATATTTGTTGTGACTATATTGACAATGGTAGGCACATATTTGTTGTGACTATATTGACCATGACAGGCACATATTTGTTGAGACTATATTGACCATGGTAGGCACATATTTGTTGTGACTATATTGACCATGGCAGGCACATATTTGTTGAGACTATATTGACCATGGTAGGCACATATTTGTTGTGACTATATTGACCATGGTAGGCACATATTTGTTGAGACTATATTGACCATGGTAGGCACATATTTGTTGAGACTATATTGACCATGGTAGGCACATATTTGTTGTGACTATATTGACCATGGTAGGCACATATTTGTTGTGACTATATTGATCATGACAGGCACATATTTGTTGAGACTATATTGACCATGACAGGCACATATTTGTTGAGACTATATTGACCATGACAGGCACATATTTGTTGAGACTATATTGACCATGACAGGCACATATTTGTTGTGACTATATTGACCATGATAGGCACATATTTGTTGTGACTATATTGACCATGACAGGCACATATTTGTTGTGACTATATTGACCATGATAGGCACATATTTGTTGTGACTATATTGACCATGATAGGCACATATTTGTTGTGACTATATTGACCATGACAGGCACATATTTGTTGAGACTATATTGACCATGATAGGCACATATTTGTTGTGACTATATTGACCATGACAGGCACATATTTGTTGTGACTATATTGACCATGATAGGCACATTTTTGTTGTGACTATATTGACCATGGTAGGCACATATTTGTTGTGACTATATTGACCATGGTAGGCACATATTTGTTGTGACTATATTGACCATGACAGGCACATATTTGTTGTGACTATATTGACCATGATAGGCACATATTTGTTGTTACTAAATTGACCATGATAGGCACATATTTGTTGTGACTATATTGACCATGACAGGCACATATTTGTTGTGACTATATTGACCATGATAGGCACATATTTGTTGTGACTATATTGACCATGATAGGCACATATTTGTTGTGACTATATTGACCATGATAGGCACATATTTGTTGTGACTATATTGACCATGACAGGCACATATTTGTTGAGACTAT
This sequence comes from Cyrtodaria siliqua, assembly GCA_037043455.1. Taxonomy (NCBI): domain Eukaryota; kingdom Metazoa; phylum Mollusca; class Bivalvia; order Adapedonta; family Hiatellidae; genus Cyrtodaria; species Cyrtodaria siliqua. The sequence continues at coordinate 36,701 of JAWPHD010014013.1, forward strand.
ATTGACCATGATAGGCACATATTTGTTGTTACTATATTGACCATGATAGGCACATATTTGTTGTGACTATATTGACCATGACAGGCACATATTTGTTGTGACTATATTGACCATGATAGGCACATATTTGTTGTGACTATATTGACCATGACAGGCACATATTTGTTGAGACTATATTGACCATGATAGGCACATATTTGTTGTGACTATATTGACCATGGTAGGCACATATTTGTTGTGACTATATTGATCATGACAGGCACATATTTGTTGAGACTATATTGACCATGACAGACACATATTTGTTTAGACTATATTGACCATGACAGGCACATATTTGTTGAGACTATATTGACCATGGTAGGCACATATTTGTTGTGACTATATTGACCATGACAGGCACACATTTGTTGTGACTATATTGACCATGATAGGCACATATTTGTTGTGACTATATTGACCATGGTAGGCACATATTTGTTGTGACTATATTGATCATGACAGGCACATATTTGTTGAGACTATATTGACCATGACAGGCACATATTTGTTGAGACTATATTGACCATGACAGGCACATATTTGTTGAGACTATATTGACCATGGTAGGCACATATTTGTTGTGACTATATTGACCATGACAGGCACATATTTGTTGTGACTATATTGACCATGGTAGGCACATATTTGTTGTGACTATATTGACCATGATAGGCACATATTTGTTGAGACTATATTGACCATGACAGGCACATATTTGTTGTGACTATATTGACCATGGTAGGCACATATTTGTTGAGACTATATTGACCATGATAGGCACATATGTGTTGTGACTATATTGACCATGATAGGCACATATTTGTTGTGACTATATTGACCATGATAGGCACATATTTGTTGTGACTATATTGACCATGACAGGCACATATTTGTTGAGACTATATTGACCATGACAGGCACATATTTGTTGTGACTATATTGACCATGACAGGCACATATTTGTTGAGACTATATTGACCATGGTAGGCACATATTTGTTGAGACTATATTGATCATGGTAGGCACATATTTGTTGAGACTATATTGACCATGGTAGGCACATATTTGTTGAGACTATATTGACCATGGTAGGCACATATTTGTTGTGACTATATTGACCATGATATGCACATATTTGTTGTGACTATATTGACCATGATATGCACATATTTGTTGTGACTATATTGACCATGATATGCACATATTTGTTGTGACTATATTGACCATGGTAGGCACATATTTGTTGTGACTATATTGACCATGACAGGCACATATTTGTTGAGACTATATTGACCATGGTAGGCACATATTTGTTGAGACTATATTGATCATGGTAGGCACATATTTGTTGAGACTATATTGACCATGGTAGGCACATATTTGTTGTGACTATATTGACCATGGTAGGCACATATTTGTTGTGACTATATTGACCATGGTATGTTATACTTGTTGTGCTTATATTGACCAATGTATCAATCACCATGTCGATAGTGGGGCTCGGTAGTGAAGTCCGATAATGACTTTGTTCCGGTCAATCACACACAGCGCGTTTATCTCGCAAATAGTTTGTGGCATTATTCGTATGTTTGGTCCAAGCATGTCATTCATATTTTATCTAATGTATCCAATCAAAAATGTTTGAATCTGTTGAGCTACATACCCTATCTTTACTACACTGTATAGGTTTTAATATAACATAGGAGTGCCGCTTAGTAGTCGTTTAGAAAGAGTGTACTGCAATCTATTTAATTCAACACGCTTTGTAGGATATTAAGAATATCGAGGTAAAACTTATGAAAACTGTAGACACGTACCCCTAAGTAAATGTTCATGCATACTATTATCTAATGCATGCATCACATGCACCGTTTACTGAACAATGTTGAAACTTGTGACAACTCTTTGAAATGTACCGGGTGACTTAAGTTTACGACAAATCGTAAACAATGGCTACTTGTTAATTTTTGCATCACTATATATAATTAAATATACAGGAAATGACGTGACGTCGTTATGGTATATTTTTCATCATAACGTCTGCCATTTAAACAACAAGATGGATTTTACTTAAAAGTTGTATTTTTGTGCTTTTTCTTGAAAAAGAACAAGCGTTCGAAAATTTGAAGAAGAGTTACTATTTATTTAATATTGAATTAACTTTCCTTTTGAAAGACTATACAGATATGAATATAATTAAATAGATTTTATTTGTTTAATTCGACACACTAATAACCATAATGCATATTCAGTATATATATAGCCGCTTGATACGTTTGAAATCGAAACCTATCAAGTGTTCACATTTGAATTCATCGCAGCAGAACTTAAAAATGCAAGTATGGCGTCTTTGTACTTTATAAATGACCCCAGTAACGTGTGTGCACACTAACGTAGACGGCGTCTTGTGGGGATGAGATGTGCGTGTTTACCTACGGAAGCTGTAGTGTCCTTGTGTACCTAATTGAATTATTGCCTAATAGCGTGAGAGGAAGTTTCGCACCGGTGTAAGTGACTTTATAAAATGGATGTGGCATGTAACTGTTTTGAAGAATACTATAATCGAATGTTGTTTAACGGCTCATCAACACAAAAGGTTATTTAGAGCCGCCCCAGAGAGAGGGGAAGGATACATAGGAATCTGGGAACCGTGCCCTACTCTTGTTATCGAATAGATTCCTATGGCTCTCTAACGTGCTCGGAGGATAGACCGATACACGGGACCGTCCGGTTTACGTCCCCATCCGACGGACGAGGCTAAGGGAAAGTGTCTTGCCCAAGAACACACCGACGAAACTCAGTGGCACCACGGAGGATTGAACCCGGGGCCTCCGGTTACAAACCCGGCGCGATACCGACTAAAACCAATCCATGTCCATCGGTTATATGTACCGTACTTAAAGCTACACAGTCCCTCCTTTACCTGATAATAACTCATGAATCTGAATGAGTCACGTGAGAAGTAGTTTCAAAAACCAAAAGTCGGTATATAAGCAGAAATCGATACGTAAAATTTCACATTTTTATTTGGTTTAAACAGTATTTTTTTCAACAATGTGACGAACAATGTTTCAATAGTACATGTACAGGATTTGAAAACAAGCTTTCGATGAAAACTTATGTAAATTCATCTCCTTAATATTCAAATTAATGCATAAGATATGGCTGACATTTTATGTGTTATAAATGTTAGCATATGATGTAAAATGGTATTTGATGGAATTTAACATTTAGAAATAGTGATTGTAAAACAGATACAGTGCACGACAGACCATGTCCTGTCATATTAATATGTTGTCCATTACTGTGTAGCTGAATAATAATACGTTTGGACCTGACCTATCGATAAGTAACATGAAAAAAGAAACAAGCAAACTGTATAACAAGAATGAGTTCAACAGTCACATCTGTCCCACTTGGAATAGGCTCGACACATTGCTATCTAGTTTGTAAATCGTTTAGCTGCTAATATGTAAGACTGGACTTTTTGAAAACATGGGCATTGGTCCGAACGGATATTTGACCCAAACAGTAAGTTCGGTTGAGATCAAACACATGGTAAAGGTGTAAAAAACAACTCGTCTTTGATCAATATATCTCGGACAAATTAATAAATAGTGATATGCTGTTTCTATTAGACCGCAAGTGCAGTTTAGATTGTCTGTTATGGAACGCTTGTGTAAATGTTGACCAAGGGAACTACATTCAAGTCTGAGTCTAGAACTACTACTTGTCCTTGGCGGTCTCCAGTATAATAGTATGTTGGGGGTTTGGATAAGTTAGAATTTAGGGATGACTTAAACACTTGTAAGGTGGCGCTGTTCCTTATGTCCTCTTGTAAGTTGTTCCAGTTGCGAACAAGCAAGGTTTTACGCAAGCGTAAAATAGCTGCCGAGAGAAAATAGCATTATTTCTGGGTAGGAACTTGGAACAAAGTTTGACATAATGACAGACCAAGTCACGGGTTTAAAACAATATTCAAAAAAAGAGTTGTTACGGAGACGTAAACACGCCATGACCGTTTTTTTACCAGACACTTTCTTCCCAATTTGTGCTACCAAACATTTTGAATCAAGGTGGGCGAATCCTTGACATGCCTTACAAATTGATTACATATTCACCTTTGTAGCACGAGGTGCTAAAGTACACATCAGCACAGAAATAGAATTACTCACATGTATGGGATGCGTTTGCGTTAGCGTGCATTACAACGCAAATAAACTGTTCATTGCTACCATGTGTAATTATAAGATTGCGTTATCAAAGTGAAAAAATTCAAAGAAACTATTCATTACTACCTTACCATGTGCAATTACTAAAACAATATAAGAGTCACTGCCGTTCCGGCAGCGAATAACTGATGCGAGAAGAGAATCCCGGTATAAACTAGTCCTCGCAGGTACAACTGAAATGTCATTATGATTTCTTAGGTTATAACCACTTCGATCAAACACCTGAGTCGGAATCAGTTCACTTAGATAATTCGGAGTAAGGCTGTTATGCATTTTGAAAAATAATATGAGTTTGTGTTTTTAACGTCTATCAGCGAGAGTTTCCCGTTTCGTTTCCTTATACAGTTTAGCTATACTGCATAATCTGGTTGCACCAGACATTATTCGCACTGTCGATTTGTATTGCTTCAACAGATTTATTTTGCTCTAGGGTAAAGTTATCCCAAATTACATTATCGTACTCTAATAATGGATGTATAAATGAAATGTAAATGCGTTCTAAAGATCTTCTGTCAAGGGAGAATTTCAAGCTTCTAAGCATGCCTATTCGTTGCCAAGCACGAGTAACAATACTATCAATTTGAGAACGCCATTTGCCATCGTTATCGAAAGTTAATTCCATATGCTTGGGGTTATCGACTTCTTGTATAGTAATATTGTTCATGATTAGGTCTGGGTGTAAAGGTTAATTCAGTTTTTGTGTAATGTTAAGGGTTTCAGTTTTGTTAGGATTAAAATCGATTAGCCATTGTTTTGACCATAAGTCTAATTTAGTTAAGTCAGAGTTAAGAATATTGGCTGAGGTTTGTGGGTCGTCAACGATTATGTATAAACTGATGTCGTCAGCAAATAACCTAATGTTGCTGTCAATGTCGAATACAATATCATTAATATAGATTAAGAACAATATCGGATCTACAATAGAGCCTTGTGGAACATCAGCTTTCATGTGAGACCAGGTAGAGTTAGAGTGTTGTTTATGACAACGCGTTGTTTTCTGTTTAAAAGATAGAAAATAAACCATTTTAGGAAATTACCCGTTATAACTAATGATTTTAATTGTTGCATAAGACCTATATCGATCGAAAGCACTGGATATGTCGCAAAATACTACACGAATTACTTTACCATTATGAAGGGCATGGCAAAAGGCATTGTAGATAATCTTTAGCTGATTAATTGTTGAATCGCCTGGTATGAAACCGGATTGAATATTTTGAGGATACTATTCCTGATAAGATAATTAAGTAAAACTTTTAATACGCAATGCCCCATTATTTACTTATACAACTAAGTAGGGAAATCGGTCTGTAGTTTATTGGATTAGAAGGGTCAACTTTTTTAAAAACTGGGATGACATTTGCAAGTTTCCAAAGCTGAGGGTTATGCGAAAGTTGTATGAGACGGGTAAAATAAAAGGAAAAGGGTAGCAATAGTGCTCTTGCTCCTTCTATGAGGATACGTGGACTAATGAAGTCTCGGCTTGAGGCTTTACTTGGATCAATTTGTGTTAAGGCATCAAGTACGTCTTGAGGGGTGAAGGTTATATCGGATAGCGGTTCGTAGTTGGGGATATTTGCGTCAGATATACGTAATTGTTTGTTGTTGTCGTTAACCATGTTAACTGAAGATTGTTCGGAAAAGTAAGAGTTAAAGATGAACATTGTCCTAAATCAACAAATCCGCTGTTGATATGTTTTTAATTATTAAATATCATTATAAATACGGTGTTTACTATGTTATTGATGTATGTTTAGTGAAAATATGATTTTAAAGATAAAAATCGAAAAAGCGAACAGGCATTGCTAAAAAATCAAAAATATCTAAGAAGAAAAACTCTTCCTCGTATAACCGGAAGTGACGTCATTGGGAACAAAAAGGCCATTTAGTACATAAGGAAAGCACGCAAAATCAGTAAAGTATGTATGAAAATGTCGGAATTAAACTGTTTTCATCGAAATTCTGACATGAAGTCATCGGCAACACCGCATATCTTGGTACATATTCACTACTCATCAACCCAGTTTTTTTTGAAAATAACACAAATACTAAAAGCTGGAAATCACCGAAACACATACTAATATTTTATTTCAGATTACATTGTTGATAAACTTAATAAAATTGTAGTGGTTTGTGTTTCGGTGAATGATTTCAGGTTACATTGTTAATAAACTTACAAAAATATTGGTATGTGTTTCGGTGATTTCCAGTTTTTAGTATTCGTGTTAATTTCAAAAAACCTGGGTGACCGATTATAAAAGTTGAGTAGTGTATACTAAGAGCGAAATGCAGTTTATTCCTAATACATGTACATGGTCTAATACTTGTACATTAATACGAACGTCAGATAATAAGGACTTTACTTTTGCCGAAAAGTAGACATTGAACAAATATATTTAGTACGTGTTTATTTTTCACATAATTGATAAAAAATACAATAAAATAAAAACAACATAATAAATGACACAGCATTTACTTTCTATAGTACCAGGGAGTATATATATGCCATAAGTCCCCGCCACCTGGTGGCCAAAACACTCGAGGAGTGGCACGTATTAGATTTGGATTTGCAGTATGACACGCTCTCCACGTACCCCCAACTAACAATATACCACACACCGACTAATCAACTATTGCTGTGACCTTGAAGTACAGCCTAATTAGGGTACATACGTCGGTACAAAAGCACACCATTTAGGGAAACATAGTTTTATGACACTTTCCTGTTTATTGCAGTTCCGTGAGACGATATATGATGCGTGGGAAACTATCGCGCACAAAGAGATAGCCATACTATGATCTAACTAATATAGCCAAATACATTATGAGCACGATATTATGTATTACATGCCTGCCAAATCTCCGAATAAAATCCGGATTTTCAGTCGCTCTGCGGATCTCCGGATTTAAGTGTAAGAGCTCCGGACACAGTGTTCATAATTTAACATCTATATTTTCACAGTTTATCACCTACCGGTATTTCCCGAATTGGTCCTGTTACGCTCCCTAGTCAGAGGAGTATTTACAAGTGCCAAATCAACAGGGGTCATCCGTGTAATATACTGACTGAATATACAATTAACACCTAATGGCATTATTAGTTCCTTCAGTGACATCAGTAACGACATGTGCAATAGCAGCAATATATCTGTCACATTAATTGAAATCGCAAGTGTGAGGAACTAGGAACTCCTTGTGAATGGTAACACTACAACTGCTGCTGTGTACGGTGATTATAATTTGTATTCGAGTTATGAAGACTTTGTATTTTGCATTTCTGTTTAGAAATGTAAGTGTACTTTCATAAAAACAACTTGTACTAGAAATTGAAGTTTTTATAATCGAATTACTATACCTATCAAACAATGCATCAATTTGTATTAATTGCATAAATAATTTAAATTTGCTGTTTAAAAAAAGTATTGCGAAGTCGCGCGCTCTAAATTTCCATTTAAAAATGTTCTTGGCACATTACGCACTGACAACAGTGGTAAGTCAAATATTTTGAACGAACAATTACAGTCTGTGTTTACACCCAAGAGCCCACTTCGTCTCAAACAATTAGCTCAAATTGCCCTAGAAGATCAAACTGAACAAGGTAAGCTACCCTCCTCCAATATCTAGAGAAAGACACGAACCGGCAACCAATTATGCCTCAGGTCACTGTCAGAATCTTACTTTAAATTCGACTGTAGCCAGATTACATAAATAAATAAAACAGCTGGTAACTTTACAAAGTTTTATAAGACATACATATCTACACAATTTACAAAGTAAGTCGACAAGGAATAATAAAACAGGTTTAAATTGTATCTCACTCCGCCTATCCAATCTCCACTAATTGTCTATACACCAATGTATCTAAACGTGATTATAGTCATTCCTCGCAATCATCAAAATAACATCACAGAACTAGATATTGGCTTTGTCTGCATATCTTCTTATGTCTACGGTTGAAGGTTTTAAATTCACTCAGCAAATAGCACTCATCTTGCTAGTAGATGATGTCACTCAGACTCTTCTAGTTGTACTCAAAGGTTACCATCGACTACTACGGTATCAGATATTGCACTCAGCATTTAATGTACTCATCATGCTTTACCACAGCACAAACTGTCACTCCCTATATCACCTGCTATGTAACACGAAAAACTCTCATTGACACATATGTATATAGCATTCAGCATACACTAGGTTACATTAGATAGTATCACTCAGCCTATTCTAATGGCACTCATTGTTTATCATCAATAAATCTCATCACTTCCCTTTACATAATGCAACACCCCGCATTAATTACCACCAAATCAATAGAATTTTATCAAGCACCCAGCTCATCAACGTTTATAGCCCTTGGTCTCCACACCACTGGACACAGAATAACCCATCTCAGTCCCATCATAGTTGGTACTTATAGGCCACCAAACACAGTAGACCCGTAGCCTCTAGTCATGCCGTAAAGGGGTCACCTAGAAATAAATATATTTCTAAGTACCGAAACACCAAGACCAACTTAGGATAATTCTAAATATCTCAGAAATAACAACAATTGCACCAATTCAGTTAAAGCCACATAAGGAAGACACAATAATGAATACAACTTAAAGCCCAATCTTCTTATTTCAACCATGCAACTTCCATAAACCACCTATTTAGTTCACACTCATGTCTGCTCATCTCAATGGTCAAGCTTATACTATACTGTGCATGTGGTTAGTGGTCAGTTCTTGCAAATAAAGACTTCCGATAACTTTTAACAACAATTATTCCGGGTATAAACTAAAGACCCTCACTAACTTTATACCCCGGGATCTTCTAAACCTGATTTCCTGACAGTCACAATCTTTGTAAATGGTATTTTGAAACTCTTAACACATCTGAACACCCACAAGGCCGCTGTCCCAGACAACATCAAGCCCTTGGTGCTGCAGCAGCTGCGTGAATAGATAGCGCCAATCAGCCAGGTAGTTTTTCAGAAATCTATTGACTCTGGAAGAGTCCCGAAGACTGGAATATCGCAAACGTATGCACATCCTTCAAAAAAGGTGAGAAATGCGATGCTGCCAATTATCGGCCGATATCTTTAACCTGCATATTAAGTTCTGGAGCATATTTTTGCCTCAAATCTAGTCGCCCACATTGACACACATAATATACTGTACGAATTACAGCATGGGTTCCCTTCTAAAGGGTCCTGTGAGACACAACTGATCTCGTTGGTGGAGGACCTGGTACGCAAAACATTTGATGGGCACCAAACTGACCTTATCGTACTGGATTTGATAAGGTAAGCCATGAAAAACTTTTATTGAAACTGCACCAATATGGCATCAGGGGGAGACCTTACAGTGGATCAGGGCTTTCTTGTCCAATAGATTGGAGCAGGTAGTCATTGACAACGAAGAGTCTGACACAGTACCGGTTGACTCAGGAGTTCCACAAGGCTTAGTCCTAGGTCCAATTTTATTTCCTTATTTATATTAATGATCTATCGGATAACATCATGACAAAGGTAAGACTTCAATCCAGGTATTACCGTAAGTGTACAGTCATTCATGTAACAGGATCAAAGACTCCTATCCCATCAACAAGTTAAGTCAAGTCACGAAATTTTATTTCATATTTTAGGCCACCGGCCCAACATAAGAAACAGTTGAACAGCATAATAGCATTATTATACATTACATGGATGAATATATATGAATACAACATGTTTATAATAATTTCAGATTACAAATATAGATGTATAAACAAATTAAGTAGAAACTTCAAGTTTTGTCTATATCTAATATCTAATATCTACTTAACATTCCTCGTGTAAACTCTATATTTATCTAATTCAAGAAATTGTTATCGATAATCAGTTTACGTTTTTCGTTTGATCTATATATACATTTTGCAATGTATAAGATAACTTTAGTATTTGTACATGACAAAAGTTGATAAAACATATTCAAAGATCTGTCAACCAGCCAATGTGCTCTGAAAAATAGAATTCGATATTCCTCATATTCTCTACACTCCAATATAAAGTGAAATTCATCTTCAATTACTGATATATTTCTAGCATAACATAAAGGACACAACCTCATATTTCTTTCTATATGTAAGTGTCTACCCTTTTCAATAGCTAAATTATGACAAGAACATCGAAATCTAGATAGAGAACTTCTTAGTATATATGGCATTTCCATAGAGAGATATTGTTCAATGTTAAGCAGTGATTTATAGTGTTTGTAATAATAAGCTTTACATGATACATCAACCTACACATTGCATGATCATCAGTGACATATACCTGGGTGTCAACACAAGCAGCGATCTTACCTGGAATGATCATATCAAAAAGGTCAGTAACCCAGGTAACTCAGGCAACACAACTCTAGGCTTCTTAACCCAGCTATAAGATCAACTGCTTACAACGCACTTGTCCGTCCGGTGATTGAGTATTCCTCTCCTGTCTGGAGTCCTCATACCAAACAAAATATAGACAAACTTAAGATGATCCAACGAAGAGCTGCCAGGTGGGTACCAAATGATTACTCTTACGAATCTAGCAATATGCTTGACATTCCGAAATGGCGCTCTCTTCAAGAAAGACGTTCTGATGCCCGACTTTGTCTGTTTTACAAAATTGTCCACGGACTAGTGTGTCGACATACATCCAGCATCCCGCGAGACAATCTAGACTGTCACAACCACTAGCCTTTCGTCAAATTCATAGATGCGTAGACTACCACAAATATAATTTTTCCCGTTTGCGGTGATGCAATGGAACAATTTACCTGTTAACATTGTCATGCTGCCTACCTTGTCATTCATGCCAGCAGTGTGCATTGCTAGCTACCAAATGCCATGAATCAAAACACTGTATTTTATCCTTTTAAACACTTCACTGATCCTCATTGGATTTTTTAACCCAGTTAACACTTTCATCTTTGATTTCACCTTCACCTTATTGTATTTTTTCTTTTATCATCTTTCAAATACACATAACCGCACCGACGCGCACCTGCAACGTCGAAAGAGGGTGTTGCAAGCTAGACAGACAGACAGACAGATAGGATTCACGCTGCACCACTAGACCACGGCTATTCATTGGCATGTTGTAGAATTTTAACACTAAATAGGCTTTACGTAATAACTAGCGCGCACACACAAACTTATCAAGCGCTAAATAACAAGTAACAGTCGAGATGGTTGTTTAGAGGCGAAGTATAGTTTCATATTAATATTACACCAGGCAATGTTAATTTGCACGTGCGACAAGATTGACTATATATGAGTTGCATTCAAATATGTTAAGTTATTTTGCCTCATAATAAATGGTAGTTTATATATCATTTTCTAAAGAAGCGTCATAGCTCAGTGGATAGAATACCTGACTTGAAATCAGAAGGTTGCGTGTTCGAGTCCCGAAAGAGGCAAAACAAAATTCATCTGTAAATCATACTGTTACCTGTGTATAGGTACGATGTGCACTGGTCGATGTCTATACAGTAAAATTTAATGATGTCCTGCGTTATATTTGCCCGCTTAAATACCCGATTTCGACATGATTTCGACATGAGCTGGTAAACATGAAGTTACAAATAAGGACACACCTACAAAGAAGAAATCGATTGATATAGATACTCTGTAGCTTAAAGAAGGTAGGCTTGTCGGGGAAGTTTGGATAGAAGAACAGCATTTAGAAAATATATGAATAGAGTTCATTTGACGTTGTGGATATACGTCATTCACAGTAAAGGAAGGAAAACGGCCAGACTTGTAATTGTTACCGTCTGTTTTTTTTCTTTTTTTTAAATCATCGAACCCAACATAGGTTATTTGAAGTAGAATAACGCTTACACTGGCGTGAGGGGGCTTGGGAGGTATTGCTTCTTACATTCCATGCATGAACATACTAAATAAAACTAGGTCTGCTTATTTAGTATCTTGGTTGTACTTGTGTCTTATTTTTATGTCTTCCGCCACAAAGTGGTAGTTGAGACTGATTGTGTTTGGTCTGTCCGTCCGTCCGTCCGTCTGTCCATCACAAATCTTGCCTGCGCTACTTGTTAGATTTTGACGAAACTTTGTATGAAGTATCAGTATAATATGATTTTGAGGTCAGTAGGTGAAAGCTCAAGGTCATCATGACAGGAAAATGAAAAGTCTTGCCCAAACCGTTATTACTCGTTCACTAAGGCAAATATGAAACTTCATTGGTGGACGGAAAGTGTAAAGAGGATGACCCTTTTGATTTTAAGTCAAAGGTCTAGGTCTCTGCTGATAAAAACATTCCCTATCCACTATCAAACACATCTTAACAATATTATGCAGTGAGGGAAGACATCTGTATTTCTTTAAAAACACTCTGGTTGATTATTGTTGCTGGTGCTTTATACATATTACAACACGCACGTTATAGCAGTGTAATGTATTTCTTGTGCAATGTTGAATGCAGTAAAAACAGTGGTTTGGTTCATCGATACTGCCGACTCTGAACCAAACCAGATGTTTTAGTGGATTCAATAGTGTGCAAGAAATATATTCCGATCATTCATTTTATTTTAAAATAATAAATTACAAGGAAAAAACGTGTTTTAAAACAACCAAACACATGTTATTGAAAACAGACATTTAAATTTTCCTGGAAGTTATATTCAACTGTTAAAAGCAAACATTTTTTCCCCTACAAAAGTAATTCCCAGAATATAATTTGAAAAAAATATTCAGATTATAATAGCATATTCTAGAAATGTGCTAGAATGTTTTTTTCTTCAAATTTGTTTTATAATATACTTTCAATAAATATCACTTGTGTTTCTTAAGTGTTAGATTTCTTTGGTGGGGGTGGGGGGATCGTTCCTAAACCCGACACTGACCTCTTGGTTTGGTTTGGTGTGTTTCAGCCATTAAGTGTCACATAACAAAAAAACAAAACTTTTTTTAGTCAGAAGATCCCCTACCTGCAGAATGATAGGAGCCAGTCAGATTGGAGATAGTAGCATGTGTAATATACTATTTAATACGAATTTGTTGTGCAAGTAACCTACTGCGTTTGGCGCAGTTGGTGTGCGGTTGATTATATAATTTTCTCCTATTTTTCTACTGACCTGCAGGTTCAGGATTCAAGATCGATATAAGGCAGCGTTTTTAAACCTTATTAAATGTATGTTAACATATTTCAAATTATGCCAAACTAGAACGGAATAACATTTGATTGGTTCCTACCATTCTGCATGTGAGTATGTTAATGACCGCTTTCGGGTAAAATGAAAACGGCAAGCACCCAGTTTGTAATGGTCGGCCTATATGTTGAGGGTGATGTGCGACGGAGTAAAAAAACTCCTTTAAGCGTATTACCTCCATTTTAATTACTACTGTACTAACGCACAGTTGCAATTTTATTCAGTGTCTAAAAAAAGACATTTTGACATCAATGCAGTCCATGCTAAGATCATACAAATATAGTCCGGAATGCACTGGCAAATACATTTTAATCACTCGCTGTTAAAATTTCAGTTTTTCGCTATTTTTTTCTTATTCAGATATTTAACTCCGCAGCGTATATTGCCACCATTATGATTTAATTTACCAACTTTGTTTATTGCAAAGGATACTGGACACTCCAACATAAAATCAGAACATAATTGGATAAAAGAATTAGTCTGAAATGCTCGAACACATACATTTTAAATAATCAAATTATTTCATTTCTTGTGTACCATTTGCATTTCTTTAATGTAATAGAATATTGCCGTTTTTGAGTAGGACGGTCATGTTAGTTAGTTTTGTGAAACAAAGAGTACCTCTCACCGACTTTATTGAAATTGTAAAGATCGATACAAGAGACTCGTATATACACGATAATGCGATTCCCGTTATTCTCGCTTTTAAATTGCCGAAATAAATACAGTTTCTTTAATAAGTACTTTTTCTGCAACTCATACAACTTTGTGTGCATGTCAGGTGGAGGGGGTGGGTGGGGAAGGAGGTGAGTAATAGCATAATGGTATCCCTAAAAAATGCTGTGAAAATACTACTTTAATACTATAACAAATACTGAACAATGCTGAACTGTTTTCTTCTCGTCTCATATTTACTATTTCCACAGTTTTTAATTTTAATACACCTTTCCGTGTAAATTTAAAATTGGAACGCTAATCAGGCATATTTTAGCGCTTACGGCGAAAAAAAGTTAATTTGGTGAAAAAAGGGCGATTTTTTCCGATTCACATCAAATTTGTTTTAAATTTTTAAATAGGCTACATGTCAAGGAACATTTTCATGAAGTTTTTTCAACTGGAGTAGTTAGAAAAAAATGTTTTCGCCATTTATTCCCAACCTACTATTATCCTTTTTAACGTCACAAAATAAATTGGACTCCTTTGCATAAATCCAGACTATGCTGAGATCAGAAATTTAACCTGGAATGCACTAACACAAACAATGTTAATATGTGTTTTCATTTCATGAAATTATTGCCGTTTTTGTGTACCTGATCGCGTATGCAATTCGTCATCATTGGGACGGATTAGTGATGTTAGTTAATTTGATGAAAAAAGGAGATTTTCTCCGATATTTAAAAAAAATCACATGCATATAGACAAGAAATTATCTACATATATATGTATTTGGTTTTATTCTAGCTTTTAAATTGACGAAATAAATGCACTTTGTTTAAAAAGTGCGTTTTCATCAACTAGATCATAACAATTAATTAAATTCGTGCCGCTTAAAAGTACTTTTAGCTATTAACGGGAATAACATAACGTTTATAACAATTATGTCCGATCAATGTAGTGTGTGAATATTAAGTTTGCGTTTTGTCATAATCGGAGTTTATATATATATAATTATGTGAAGTGTATAAATCTGATCAGTGTCAATTTCGCCGAAAATGTCAGCTTGTTATCGATTTCATCACGTGACCGTGTTTGATAAATATTCATCCGCCATAGGGCTGGCGTTCCTACTGGTTGATGATGCTGATGCTACATTTTGTTTTACCTCAACAGAAATACTCAATGAATTTTTGTTGACAAACTTGCATTTACGGAGTTCATGGCTTGCAATGCATTTACGCTTTCAACAGAAACATATACATTATTTACAGAAATAAAATTCTTAATCGAATTTTTGGTGTACATCTTGTTTACAATCTTGTTTGCAAAACAGTTTTTTCAAAATATTGTTCTTAACACGCGTACTCATCTCTTACACATGTACAGTATTTCCGCTCAAATGTTGTGAAACAAATCAGTGTCGTACGGTGACCTATTTACACAATTTGCAGGAAATATGCAAAATTCAGGTAATCCAAAACCATAAGACTCAGTACATTCTTTGATATCTACTAATTAGCATACGTATTTGTATTATTTTAGTATACGTATGTTTGTATCATTTCAATAAAAGGTACTCAACTGAATGGAACCTGATTTGCAGATTTCTCGCTCGACATCCACAATTATTCAGCACAATGGTGAATGAATAATCTCATTCCTCCTCAACCGTTTAAGCCTCATACGGAAAGTAGTCTACGTTTTACTGATATTTTTGGGTCTACGCAAACTGTTTTTCTTTCCACCAAGAGGTGACCTCTTATAATTATCATGGTTGCATTGAGATAAATTTAAATATTGAATTTATAAATCCAAAATCATGGCAATAGTGGATTATCTGATGACTCACAGCTCTCCATGTACACTTAAATCCAACATGTCCGTTGGATTCAGCCACCTTTCCAAGGTTACCAAATTTAAGTAGCATCCATCTTGCTGTATTGACAATCCTGGCAAGCCTACACGTTATTTATTAGTTATGTTAGGATTGTCAATAAAGCAAGATGGATCTCACTTAAAATGTGTTAATTATCAAATTTTAAGTACTATCCATCTTGCTGTATTGACAATGCTCGTATAAATAACGAAATAACGAATGGATGTTACTAAATTTTGTTAATTATTGTGTACCCTAGAAAAAGATGGATGAATCAAACTGAAATATTGTAAGAATGAATGAATGAATGAATGAATGGTGTGTCTTACGGCACGTCGACACATAAATAGGTCATGATGTGCGCAGATGAAGAAATGAAGAAGTTATTAAAAATTAATGTAAATATATAAAGATAAAACTATTCACAAATAAGCGATGATATGGTAATAATAATATAAACTATGTTTAAATGTAAATAAACTAATGACCGTTCTTATATATATTTACTTGTTTATACACCCGTCAATGGGTGTATAAACAAGTAAATATATATAGGGTAAATTGGGGTAACTGGGACACTTATTAAAATATCTTTTTTTATTAAAGTAAATAGATAATAATTATAAAAAAATGTTTTTACATATTGTTCTGTGCTCCAAGCACAGTGCATGGCTGATATAAAATTTCGAAAATATATCAAGAGTTATGTTAAAAATGAATTAATGAACAGTTGATCAAGTGTCCCAAGTTACCCCACCAAGTTGGGGTAACTTGGGACACCAAGTTGGGGTAACTTGGGACACGTCTTTTTCTAAGTTAAGTGTGCATATTTTGACAGTCTTATCAACTATATGAGTTGATCATTAAAACAAATGTTTAAATTCAATATAGTTAAATATTTAAGATTGTAATTTTGTACGAAAAATACAAATCGGAAACCAATAAAGGTATTCCAAATTATTCAGTTGAGTTTAAGTATGAATAAAAAATGTATTTTAGAAAACAATCTTAATAAAACACAACATAAACATCCTAAGGCTTATAACTATTTATTTCAGAGTTATTATTAACTAACTAAAGTGTAATTGTAACTATGGCATTTCAAAAACAAATATGGCATCATATTAAAATGTGATTTTAAACTAAACATATAAACAGTGTTTAAAGGGACAGACGGAAATCTTGATTTTTTTAACTTGCGATGTCCCGTTATTTTTTCTACATGACTTGCATTTATTCAGTCATTAATATTAATCATAAGAATAGTATATAGCAAATTGTTTTTGCGTATTTCTGACTGTTAATTATATTGCGCCAATATTATAAAGATTGATAAAAACTTCAAGATTGCCATGTATCCCTTTAAAACAGCGTTTTAAAACAGTAACTTGAAATAGTTTACTTTTTTGTATGAAAACAATTGTATTTGTGTTCAGCACAGACAAAACCTGAAAGGCCTTTGCCAACCATTCCAGTACATGACTCATGATACCATGAGTTGCATCCATCCCTGTGACATTTTACCCAATCTTCGTCATCTTCGTCGTCGTCATCATAATAATAGCCGTTACAGTATGTACAGTAGTTGTCCGAACTATTTGCTTTGGCAACAACACCTCTCATCTCAGCGGGTTTTGATTTGCTTTTCTGTTTCGATTTTGTTTGTTTTTTCAGTTCACGCTGTATTTGTCTGTTTTCTTTGTCTGTTTGCTTCTGTTCTTTCTCTCTTTCCTTTTCCTCTAATTGTTCAATTACCTCTGCTGCTGTCAGACATCGGGCAGAAGTCACCCGTCGGCTCTTTTTGTTAGCAACGTTACTAGTTGACTTGTAAAGTGTTGGTATTTTAAATATTTCATTCAATGGGCCTTTTCCTGTACAGTTGTTTCCACTTGATGTGCTTGTAGAGTGTACCGGTTCAGTGGCGGGTATGCTATTAAAAGCAGCCAAGGCCTCACCTTCACTCTCGTTCATTGGTGTTGCTGACGATATCACATTGTCAGATGTTACTACTAACTGTGATGTGGTTGATGGTCCATACACATCAGGCGGTATAACAGATGGGTTTAAAGGGTGTATTCCAGTAGCTCGAAATGCACTGGCAGCATTTGTCATTGTGCATACTTTGTAATATGCTTTTTTGAATATACCGCAAAAGTCGTATCGTGTAATAACTTGACCGGGGTTTTCCTTTAGGAACTGCATGCACGCCTTGTTGTACTCCGTTTTGAGTGGTTTAAACAGACACTTGTCAAGCGGCTGCAACTCACTGGTAGTATGTGGTGGCAGACAAAGTATTTCAATTTCATTTTCCTTTGCCAAAGTAAGCGTTCTGATACCAATATGTGACGTGTGACCGTCGAGTATAAGCAGTATAGGTCGAGCTGATGGAATGTGTTTCATAAAATGATTCTCAAGCCAGTCCTGAAATAACTCCCTGTCGATGAACGATGACTTACTCGTGGCAAATAATGTGTCAACGGGGCCATTAGCAACTAACCCTTTATTTAATCTCTGCCCTTTGAAAATTATCATAGGTGGAATATAGTGCCCCGATGCACTTACACACACAACAGCAGTAACATTTTCTCCTCTATCGCCACTCGTTTTGCAATGAATGCTCTTTTTCCCCTTCTGTCCTATGACTTTAGCTGGCTGATGAACAGTGTTCATGCCTGTTTCATCTACATTGTAGATTTGAGCACCCTTTTCGTGCAATTTTAACCTGTCTGTTGTGTCGCCGAGTAATTTGAAATAGGCCGTTACAACATTCTTGTTAAGCATTGTTGCCCGTGCTGCGGAAAGTCCCTCAGGTTTCCTTAAAGATAACTGCGGATGACGACGCATGAAACCTTCATACCAATCATATCCTGCTTTTCGTTTCTCAACATTAAAACGATGTGCTATTTCTTGATTTTCTGCATATTCAAAGGCTATCTTGCAAATATCAAGAATGGTAAGTCCAAATCCGCAATTTTCCATGTCTAAAATATAACCCACAAGTTGCGATTCCTGTTCTTTTGTGAAAACAGGAGGTCTTAATGGAGGAGCTTCCACCTGTACCTTCCCATTTACTCTTCTTTCCAGAGTGG
The DNA here is from genome assembly GCA_037043455.1 of Cyrtodaria siliqua. Classification (NCBI taxonomy): domain Eukaryota; kingdom Metazoa; phylum Mollusca; class Bivalvia; order Adapedonta; family Hiatellidae; genus Cyrtodaria; species Cyrtodaria siliqua. The sequence goes on from JAWPHD010014013.1 coordinate 55,773, forward strand.
ATTTTGGGATACCGTGAGATTTTGCAGCCTTCCTTATACTCATATTTCCATTTTTAATTGCGTTTACGGCCCTTATCATGGCATCCGAAGACCATTTACCTTGTTTTGAGGGTTCAGTTTTCTTCCGACGTGCTATAACTGTAACAATAGAGTAAATGGAATAACATTAATAACACCTTAATTCATACGCCTAAAAACATATGCTTAATGCAGTATAATATCTTGAAACTCAATTTTAGTGTGTGCGTGTGCGAGCGTGTGTGTGTGAGAGTGGGGTAGGGGTTGGGGGGGTGGGGGGCAAGTTTAGTGTGTGCGTGTGCGAGCGTGTGTGTGTGAGAGTGGGGTAGGGGTTTGGGGGGGGGGCGCACAATTAAAACAAATGTAAACACCCAAAACATAAACAAACAAACAACCGATGTTTACTTTTTTTTTCTATAACTTTTCAGATTTTAGACGGAGAGGAGGCGCGCCGGTTGCACATCGCCTGAATCCCCTCTGATATCAAATAAATGTTTTTTCAGTAAAACAGCTGTCCCACTAACACAATGCATTGGGGTAAGTGGGACACCTTGAAATCTGACAGTATGTGTATACATTTAAATTCATTTTTTTTTTTAAATAAGCAATTGTTTCTTTTCAAAATATCAATATCTTCTCCCTTTAATCAGCAAAATATAACTTATTGGGGTAGCAAATCATTAATTACAAGCACAAATTAGTGTATATGTTTTCAAAAACAAGAACCTGTTTCATGACGTCACATTATTGAACGTCATGCACGTCAAGGTCATGACGTATGGTTAATTCAAAGGGTAATTTGAAGGTTGCTAGACCATACTGCTGGTAAAATTTTAGCGTAATGAATCGACAATAACTTACTGAAAGTTTCTAACGTAATCATCTTAAAATACGACGTCTCGAATTGTTTTGTTTGTTTACATTTGAAACCTCACCCATTTCAAAATGTATTGTGACGTCAGGTAAAAAACTATATTATCACGGCGTCATAATTAACTTTTAAACAAAAAAACAACTCGAATGCAATACATATACCAATATTAAAATATATAAAAGAGGACACCGATTGCATTTCAGGTTATGTTGCTAAAGTAAAAACGGATCTATTTTATGTTTTATTGCGTTGTGTCGACAAAACATCGATTTTCGTTTACAGTGTGTAGTTCATTTTTATTAAATATTCAATTACTGTCAATACTCACCTCAACGAACAAAATAAAACGTTCTGTAAACAAAAACTGCGGTCTTTTTTTGCAGACGACCTTTGTTGGTAATCTTCGGCACTGAATGTTCTTTCACCTCAGTAGATCATATTAAGGGGAAATAACACTCGTCGAACCTGAAACTGGAAAACCCAAACAGTGTCCCAGTAACCCCGATGTTCCAGTTACCCCAATTTACCCTAAGAACATGTTATAATGATTGATACAGTCTGATTTCTTTCAATAAATATAACACAAGACTAAAATATATAGTATCAAATAACTCTTTCATAGTATTAACCATGTTAACATTGTAGTATCTTTGCCGCATACGATCAAAGTCTACACATTCCAACAAGATATGTTTGACCGTTAACGGTGCAAAATAGGGTATGTATTCTGGTAATTGCTCACCTTGTAAAATATATGAATGAGTATAACGTGTATGCCCTATCCTGCACCGGGCTAGAACAACTTCTTCTCGAAGAATGGGTCTACTAGAAGAACGATATTCCCCGAGTAACGGTTTAATTGAATGGAGTGTATTGCTCACTGACAAATTCCAAGCGGATTGCCAAGAGTTACGAATATATGTGTTAATACAACTTTTAAAATCAGTATAATGTAATTTGGCATTAGATATATGTAAATCTAATGCTGCCTTAGCAGCACTATCAGCATTATCAATTACCACGTATTCCTACATGGCTTGGAAGCCAGCAGAAAATAATAACATTATCAACTATAAGGGAATTGTACTTTTCTAAAAGTTGAAGCACAATTGGGTTATCATGTTTCATATTACCCAGTGCTTGAAGAGATGAAAATGAATCAGAAAATATTACGAAAAGGTCATCATCAGATTCCTGAATATAATTTAAGTTAAATTGCCTTAGGTTCAGCTGAAAAGATAGAGATTATCTCCATCTGTAGAACCATCTGTGTATATATGTTGAAAGTTACTGTATTCCAAAAAAGTCATAGTATACTATCTATACTATTACGACGGCGGAAATCAGAATGAAAATTATAGTATATATTTGTTTTAATTCATTGCATTGGAATTACAGCATCATGTGTGGTCTGTTTGTGTAAAATTAATAGTGAGTTGTATTTGGTTTAGCAACGGCAGAGAACAAAATGGAAAAGAGAAATAAGATGAAATGTTTTTATTTGAAACTAAACGTGCAATTTAAGTGCTTTGCTATAACAAAGAAAGCGCTATATTCGCTATTTTTATATTAAGCAAAGACTTGATGAGCTAGACGACGAACCGAAAAAGACTTCGCTAAAACCGACAATTCGCTAGAGCTGAGTTCAGGCCATATGTATTCCGGCTAAATATATTCTTAAAAATGTAACTTTTGACTATTGATAATGTTTCAATGCGCAGTTATATAAAAACACACTCCGAATATGTATGAATAATTCCAGTTTACATACGATAATAATATGATAATTACAATCAAATGTTTTAAGTTTATGCTGTACAAATACAACATTATTGATGTGAAAAAAACAAAAGGTGTATGTACAACTCAGTAAGTGTGTCAAGTCCCTGCCAAGACTTGAATCTGGATCTCTTATCTCGAAGGAAATGTGTTTCCTTATACTACAGAGATCGCACAGACATCACAAAAAGAATGTACAACACTAGGCAAAATTAATAAACATTTAGATTAAAACTTTTTGAAACTAAAACTATTATTACAGGTAATAAATACCCTGCAAATACCAACCCCACGACTACATGTATATGCGCATTTCCAATTCATACTCATGCTTCTCACAAAGTTCGAGAGAAATCTGTATAGGAAATAGCCTACAAAATATCTATTCTGAGAAAAAATCTTCAAAGGGCCAGAACTCACATCAACAAATGCACCGCCAATGGTGTAGACGTTCGACTTTCGTGAAATTACATTTGATAAACAAGGTTTCTATCAATTACATTCAAGCTTTAATCAAGGTTCCTAATTAGTAAAGGGGCCATATTTTATTATAATAAAAACATGGGCTAAACAAGATGCCAAGTACATGTGCGAAGTTTCAATCCATTATGTAAAGTACTTTTCGAGATGTAAGCTTACATACAAACTTTAACCAAATTTTCAAAGAATAAAAGAGGCCATAATTTTGTTAAAATAAATGCAAGAGTTATAGAACCTGGCTCTGTGGTGTTATCTAATGATGCTGAATGCATGTGTGAAGTTTAAATCCATTATGTAAATGCACCGCGTATGCATGCCATCTTTGGGATGGTTAAAATTGTGTACTATTGATTTTATGAATATTGAGTTCTGCTCAACCCGGGTCTAGAGGGCTTGAGCGGTAGCTAGCATATTTCACTATCGCTCATAAACAGTCTCAATCAAACCGAGACTGCAATATTTCGTATGTGTCGTGCTCGGCCGTTTATCATACTCTTTCTTTGTAAGATACAAGCTTGCACACAAACTTTAACCAAGTTTTCCAAGTATGAAAGGGGCCTTAATTCTGTCAAAATAAATGCAGGAGTTACGTCACCTAACTCTGTAGTATCATCTAATGAGACTGAATACATGTGTGAAGTTTCAATCCATTGTGTGAAGTGGTTTGGAAGATATAAACTTACATACAAACTTTAACCAAGTTTTCTAAGTATAAATGGGGCCATAATTCTTTCAAAATAAACGCAATAGTTATATCACCTAACTCTGTGGTATTATGTAATGATGCTGAATACCTGTGTGAAAAGTTTCAATCCATTGTGTAAATTGGTTTGGGAGATACAGGCTTGCATACAAACTTTAACCAAGCTTACATACACACTTTAACCAAGTTTTCTAAGTATAAAAGGGGCCACAATTCTGTCAAAATAAAAGCAAAAGTTATATCACCTGACTCTGTGGTATTAACTAATGATGCTGCATAAATGTGTGAAGTTTCAATCCATATGTAATGTGGTTTGGGAGATACAAGCTTAGAGGTGTTGCTTCTTTCATTACTTCTCATGAACAGACTCAATAAAATCGAGTCTGCTGCTCTATTCTCTTTATTCTCTTAATTGTGTTTGTTGCTCTCAAAGGATCATTTTTATCAGTATTTATTTACATACAAAGTTTAGGAAGGGGACGCAGACGATGATGACAATAACTCTTTATTTCCTTCAGAAAAGTAGAGCTAAAAACCATTGAACCAAAGCCCAACTATGGTATGGTATCTCCATATGATGCAGATGATTCTCGCACAGTTTCATTACGTGCTCCGAGTATTAACTTTCATACCCCATCCAACCCCTTCTCCAAGAAGCGAAAACGGGGTTGGATAGGGTAAGAAATAAAACTTTCGGCTTAAAAAGATTGCATATTGTAAAATTAAAACATTTAATAGGTAATTTTAAACAGATTATCGCATTTTTTCAGTCAAAAATGTTTTTAAACCTGTTTTACTGTCGAGATATCCGTTAAAAAATCCTGCTCATATAAGCTTTGCCATCGCTTAATAGAATTAAGGCGGGACCACGTAATGTTGTTAAAACCTCATCATAGCCCAGTTGTTCTAAGACCGGTTAACTTAACCGAGCGTTAAGTCAAAATTTCAAAAATCTCTGAATTTATGATAAATGAATATTTCTACCAGATATTGAACATGTGAAAGTATTCTGTTAAGAAGAAATTCAAATTAAAAACTTTAGAGGTCCAAAACATATTTTTTTATGAGAAAATGTACTTTAAATGTTTACACTAACCATGGATTAAGCTAATTGATCTTTGAACAACCTGCCCCGATGGTTATAGGGCAATATTTTTTGCTTGAAAATATTTAAACGACCATAGCTCGGTCAGAAATTATCAAACCGAACGGAGAAATGCGCATCTCCAATTTATACTGATGCTTTTCACAAACTTTTGTGACAATCCATCACGAGGTTATGGAGAAATAGCGTGGAAAAGATGTGCTAACATATTCAAAATGACGTAACTCTGCCACAAACCATCGAACCGGAGTGAGAAGAATGTTAGGCGTATATCCACTTCATACTGACACTTCTCACACAGTTTGGAGAAATCCATAAAAGACGCATTTCCCAACTGAATATAGTCGTTGAAAAATCATGGATAGCATGCTTTTTAACTGCTTACTTCTCGCTGACTGATTACCACAGAGACATTATATTGAGGCCCCATCACAGTTTTTTTCTTTTCATTTACTATTACCTTAGTTTTTGATATAAAATATATTGTAACTAAAAACACTAGATTGTTTATTATGGGGGAGCATATAGCCGCCGCTTTTTCCGTCCGTCCGTGTGTGCGTCCGTGCGTCACACGTTTTGTCCGGAGCATAACTCAAAAAGTATGCTTGATTAAAGTTCGTGTGAATGATTAGGACACTGGGGCGGGTCCAAATTTGACCTCAGGGTCACCATTAGAACAAACTAGTTAGAGGACCATAATATCACAGCTCTATATCTTGTATTTTTGCAGAAGATTTTTTAAGATTTGTTAAATGAAACTGATAAGGCCCATTGCGGGGGCATTTATGACCTCAGGTGCACCATTCGAACAAACATATAATGATGCCCTCATGTCCCTCACCGCTGTGGGTTCGATTCCCCATGGGGCCAGGACTGTTTAGTATGTGAGTATCAAGCTACCCAGCTTGCTTGCGGAACGTCGATGGTTTTACTCAGGTGCGCGCCCGTGCACGAAACAATGCCCGGGTTTGCACCTGGGGTCTTCCTCCACCAATAAAAAGCTGGAATGTCGCCAAATGATCTTAGCTGTTGGTGCAACTATAAAATCCAGTTTAATGAATTCCTATAAGATTTGGTTTTCCCACAAGCGGTTTCTGAGAAAAAGTCGTCGGAAGCAAAAGATAACGACGACGACGGACGACGGACAGACAACGGACGGACGACGACCGAAGAGTGATTCCAAAACATCTCATTAAGCCTTCGGCTCAGGTGATCAAAAACATTGACAGATGACAACGATTTTTGAATTTTGAAGTCCCGATGAGTTTCTTGCATTTCAGATTTACTAAAACATGGCAGCGAAGTAACTGATAATAGAGTATATTGTGCTAAAAATACAAAAACTATTAATTGTTAACACGGGTCTTTTAAGAAAATCCATCTATACATAGTTGTTTTAACATATATACAAGTCCACATGAAATGCAAAACGGTTATAATGTTTACTACATTATTATACACTCTTTATGGGACGGGACGGCCCCTACCCCACCCCCCACCCCCCTTTTTGTGTGAAAGTATTCAAAGAATCATAACTCGTCAAAATCATTGAACCGTTACATGTATGCACATTTACGCTTCTATTATAGTTTGTTGAACAGCAAAGGGTTATGCAGAAATAGTATGTCAAATATAATTGAACCGGAACTAGATGATGTTATGCACATCTCCACTACATGCTGTCTGATGCTTCTCATAATTTCGTGAAAGTCCATCTTGGAGTTATGAAGAAATAGCATGGACACGTTTTATGTGAATATAATCAAAGTGCCATAATTGCTTCAAAAATCATTGAACCGGAACTAGTCACGTTTACCAATCTCCACTTCTTAATGATGCTTCTTATCGAGTTTATGAACTTCCATCAAGCGGTTATGGAGAAATAGGCGGACAGGGATTCTGAACAGACCAACTCCCGAAGGATAGTATAGATCATTTGTGACGCTTGTCTAGAACTGTTCTTCTGGAAAAGAAAAACGCGGCAGCCATTTTACCCATATTCTGGTATCATTTCTGATAGGCTGATACAGACGCACCTTCTGTCGAAGATAAACAGAATGGGAGAGAGACACCGAATTAATAAACAAAGAGGGAAACTTCATCATATCGGCAAACTAAATGTGGATGGTGAAACGTACTAATTGTAATTAAAACGAAATTAAAGACCCATGTTGCCGGTTTAATATTTTTCCTGCGCAAAGTGTTTTATTTTCGTATTTTTGGTTTTTACGTTGCAACACTCTGATCACTTAAACAATATTTAGAGAAAACAATTAACCAAGAAGAAACATCTTCATGAAAAAATAACTCGTAATTTTATTTACGATGTGATTGATTGATGTTTATACTTTTTCCAGCTCGAAAACAATATGCTTTCGTATTGTTAGGATATAAATACAGAATAGATGACAATACCTATTAATTATGCATCACTTCAACACATTTTAAGGCTACGTAAGACCTTTCCTTTCGGAAAAAAATACTAAAACAACACATAACACAGCAAATAGTAGGAAAAAACATCGTAAGTATTTACTTTCGTTATAATCCTTTTTCTTCTAAGGTGTATAAATATTATGTTGTACAAACATGTGAAATAACATGTTTTAAACCAATAGTATTCCTTCAAAGTTTCATTATTGACATAGTATGTGTTTGGCTCAAGCATGTGAGCAAACTTAGGATGCAAAATTTTGCGAACTCTTTACGTTATATACAGTACTAAAATGGCCCAATTTTTCAAAGAGGAACTTCCGCATTAATGAATTTCTTGTACAAAGTGTACTGTGATTAAAACATCTCCAACATCACAGATGTGTTCTTTCTCTAACTTTTTTTTACGTTTTTAATATGCTTAGAGTAAAATCGTTTACGTTTGTCTGCTCATTTATTTGTATAAATTACAGCTTATCTAGAGCTCTGGATGTCACAGACACCTTTGAAGTTTCAATCTGTTATGTAAGCAGTTTTTGAGATATAAGCTTTGATACAAAATGTTAACCAACTCTTTTTTTAAGGGACTGGAGAAAATCTGTGAGGAATAATGTGTGTTAATCTAAACCAAGTTAAACCTTCATAATGCATTTCAGCTGCATATGTAACATATACCCTAATCTAGGCCCAATAGAATAATCAATTATTGTTATTGAACGGTTTGATCGAAAAAACGTTGACAACTCAAAACTAATATACTCTATGCATTAAGAAGCTGAACATAAGCACTGTTCCGGCCCTAATACATTTTGCTGTATCAGGCTGTTGCTGGATAAAGTAAAAGATTAAGATCCAGGTTAAACCTTTTTTTCAAAGGGCAATACTGTAAACAATTAAATAGGAATTTATAGCGTGATAGCCATAGGCATGAATTAAGAGTCTGTGGCTACGCGCGTGAACTTGCTGCAGTGTATTATACAGGGCTTGTTTTATCTACATGTAAGATAGGCCTGTAATGGGCCCCTTCCAACT
>JAWPHD010014014.1:0-64192 GCA_037043455.1 Cyrtodaria siliqua
GCAGACCACCCACTTATTCCTGGGTAGAACCTGTGCTGTTTACCTTCCACCATCCGTAGGAATCGACACGTTTTCACTTACAAGTTGAGCTCCCAGTGATATTAAATTAATTGCTCATTTAAAGTATTTTGTTATCAAAAACTATATGATTGCTTTTTAACATCGTTAAAATTTGTTTGTTTGGAGTACTGTATACCTCCCGCCATCCGTAAGAATCGACACTTTCTCACTTGACAAGTCGAGCTCCAAGTGGGATTTCGAATCTCCCAGCTACGAAACTCGACAGGGTTTTAAAACACAGTGTCTTTACCCTCTCAACCACGGAGTGCAATTTAAGTACGTATACACGTAATATCAAAGAAATAAACAAAAAAAGGAACTGTAACAGTAGAAAAATGTGCCATAAATAACATTTTCAGCCCATTTTAAGGTTATGAACACGCTGCAACTGCTAATGGTAAGGTGATGAAGACATAACAGAGAATAAAATTAATATTATTACAAACAGGAACGTTCCTGTTACAAATAAAAAAAAAATCTCCAATTTTGGATATAGGTGGTATATAAAAAAATCCTATTTCTTGAAGAGGAAAACTAAAAAGAATGTGGTCAATTGAATTGGGGTTTTAAGGTGCACCAACACATGAAAGGTTATATGGCGCCTAACAGGCATGAACATGGCAGGCTCATCTTCCATGTACATCGAGATAAAATATGGAAAATGGGGCCTGAAACCTTCTCACCCTGAACTGCAGAGTTTGCTGCAAATTCTATCGTAGAAACTCCATTTACGCTGGAGCCACGTTATTGTTTTTTCTGCCACTGCTCTTTTGATGTCGAGCGAGATAGCACCTGAAACAATGCAGGGATCTTGATGAAGACCTTTATGAACATGAACCAAAAAATGATAAAATAAACATGATTTGGGGGGATTCTACCCCTCTGCCTATCCCTCCAAAGGGATCTGCAGTGGCCTATCTCTATATTATGATATAAAGCACTTAGCCCAAACATAGTCTTATCTTGAGACCAATTCCCTATATTATAAAGCCAATTAACAAAACAATTAAAACAAGGAATTGTTGAAAAAATAGATCTGGTGAATTACAACTTGGAAGTATCTGGATTAATGTGATGTTCATGTAATTTACACACAAATATCAACATTCATGTAACTCACACACATTATATAAATTTATATGTAATTTGAACACAAAACACAATGTTCCTGTAATTTGCACACAAACTATTGATGTACATATAAAATATCAACGTATATGTAACTTATATTTATAAAATAACAAGATTGTGATTTACACTCAAAATAAACTAGAGTAATTTACGCTCAAAATATATCAAGTTACATGTAATTTACATTCAAAATATATCAAGTTACATGTAATTTATGCTCAAAATATATCAAGTTACATGTAATTTACACTCAAAATATATCAAGTTACATGTAATTTTACAAAAATATATCAAGTTAAATGTAATTTACCCTCAAAATATATCAAGTTACATGTAATTTACACACAAAATATATAAATTTACACTCAAAATATATCAAGTTACATGTAGGTTATACTCAAAATATATCAAGTTACATGTAATTTACACTCAAAATATATAAAGTTACATGTAACTTACACTCAAAATATATCAAGTTACATGTAAGTTACACTCATAATATATCAAGTTACATGTAAGTTACTCAAAATATCAAACTAGAAGTAATTTATGATCAAAATATATCAAGTTACATGTAATTTACACTCAAAATATATCAAGTTACATGTATGTAATTTACCCTCAAAATATATCAAGTTACATGTAATTTACACTCAAAATATATAAAGTTACATGTAATTTACACTCAAAATATAACAAGTTACAAGTAAGTTACACTCAAAATACCTTGCTTGTGATTTTAATTTACGCTCATAATGTCAAGTTAAAATAACTGGGTACATTTTTATTAACATTCAATATCTGGTTTAAATAAGTGCAGCTGACTTTCACATTATTTACATTCAAAATATTAAACTTTCATCAACATTTCATGCTGACCCTCCATTTACATCAAGATAAAAAATGCAGTCTGACTAGAGTCTTCAAACCTGCAGAGTTGTTGCAAATTCTGTTATCAACACTCCATTTTTGCTGGTGTCGTGATCATTATTTTCTACCACCAATCAAATTACAACTGAAAAAATACAGGGATCATGATGAAGACCTTTAAAGAACTAGACAAAAATGACAAAATAAACATGAAATTCAAGGGGATTTTATCCCTCTGCCTTCATAAGGATGTGATCAACAAGTAATTTACACTAAAACGTTACTAGTTTAATTAATGATTTATAATATATTTTACAATAAGCCATAGACCATCTATCATTGAATTGTTTGACAAACCGGTATATTGTACAATCACCTGCTAGCCCAGCTTCAGAGTGTACAACTAGAATTGTCGCCAGGGGCGGACAAATACCCGCCGCTGGCCACTTGTTGCGAGGTGGGTAAACATACAAGACTTTGTCCCCTAAGATATATAGACATATATTATAGAGTAAAAGCCCGGACAATTTTCTATTTGACAACCAAATATGAAATGCATTAGAAATACAAACGGCCCTAATTGAGTGTAAAATTATCGAACCGGAACATCATGATAATATGCGCATCTCCACTTGATATTGATGCTTTGTAGCGAGTTTCACGAAATTATAAAATGGGGTTTTAGAGAAATAGCCCGAACAAGAATTTTCTATTTGACTATCAAGTATGGAATGCATTAAAAATAAAAAGGGCCATAACTCAGTGGAAAATTATTGAACCCGAACGTCATGATAGTATGCGCATGTCCACTCGATATTGATACTTCCTAGCAAGTTTCGCGAAATTCTAAGGAGTTATTGAGAAATAGCCCGGACAAGAATTGTGTCTACGAACAGATATTAGAAATACGAAGGGCCACAACTCAGTGGAAAATTATCGAACCGGAACGTTATGATTGTATGCGCATGTTCACTCGATATTGATATTTCCTAGCAAGTTTCTCGAAATTCTAAGAAGGAGTTATTGAGAAATAGCCCGGACAAGAGTTGCGTCTACTGACAGACGGACGGACAAGGTCATTCCAGTATACCCACCTCCGCACCCCATTTTGCAGGGGGTATAATTACTTATACTCAACACACATATCCTATCAAAGTTATTTATATTCCTCTTATATGTCGAGCGGTCAAGCAGTCAACGCTGAACTATTTTATCAATCATGTTCTTTAAATATAGTTAGAACAGCTTCACGTTCTCGATTTGTCAAAAACACCAAATGCAACCATATATTCAAATAGGAAAGAACATCGAAACCAAAATCTCTCTTAAATAAAAACAAATATTTTTATGAGGCACATTTACTGTCTGAGTATTTTAACCCTTAAAAGCAGGGAAGATCTTTGATCCTCTCTCCACAAGCATTTTATTCACCATCATTGCGAGCTTGAACCCTTTAAGTGATATTTCATCCACAATGATCTGTAAAGGGGATGTTGTACTAGTCTCAAACAAGTTTTACTTAACCCTTAACCCGCTAAGCATGACTATAATAGTCTTTGCGTCCGTTGTAAACCCAGATCAGCTTGCGAGTAACACTTGAACAGAATTTCACACTTGACCAGACTTTAAACCAAGGTCTGCTCGCTGAAATGACCAGTGCACTACAGCGAGGACAAATCAACACCTATACACACACAAATTTGAGTAGCCTCCCTCGGACCCCTCGTCTAGCTAAAACCTTCTGGTGACATGATACAACCAGACAGGCTGCCTCCTGACCTCTCCGATGAGTGTATAATACAGAGATGTCCGAGGTGTCGGTCAGGTTTACACTATCTGTGACGCCATAGAGGTTGTATTTCCTTTATTAATTCATATGGAATTTTGATAATTATTTCACCCATTTCTATTAAAGTTGTTTTAATTTAGCGCTATTTTAAATAAAACTCGTTTGACAATAGTGCAACAACCTGTTACACTTAACACACTAATTTATCCACCCTGTTAACATCTACTTTAGAAGAATTTCCTGTCTCTGTGATGGCCGCCATGTTGATTCCGTTTTGACAGCAAACCCTTCTCACTTTGATTAGTCTCCAGAAAGCCCTGCAACACAGTAATAATACAACTAGAATTATCACTAAATGTGTTTATAAATACCCCCGCAATGGTGTCCAGTCTCCAGAAAGCCCTACAACACAGTAATAATACAACTAGAATTATCACTAAATGTGATTATAAATACCCCTGCAATGGTGTCCATTCAAAAACAAACAAAAAACTTTTAACTAAAATTTTGTGAAAATCAGAACCTACTGAAGATATTGTGGATCCAGTGAAATTTCTCTCTTTTCAAAAATCTATGGCAATAACTCCGTGTCAAACAAGCAAAGTTACACACCTTAACAGCAGCCCCAACACCATTCAAGTCCAGCAAGAACGTGTCATGTCCATATAAGGAATTGAGCTCATAAAATGTCACAGCTGAGTTACCTGCAAGGAACATGAATACAAGTTAAATAAAGAATATCTTGGTATTTTTCTCAGTAAGACTACAGGTTTAGTACAGTTTTCATTTTTTTCCCTCTGAAAATTGGAAATTCACTACATGTGTATACCAACATTTTCATGTACTAAGCCCGTGGTGGTGGTGTAATGGCAGAGTGCCAGCATTTTCATGTACTAAGCCGTGGTGGTGATGTAATGGCAGAGTGCCAGTTTCGAATGAGGGAGGTCATGGGTTTAAATCCCGGCCGGTTAATACCAAAAACTTAACAAGATGCACCGCCAGTCGGTGCAGACGCTCGACTTCCAAGGCCTTGTGTCTTATTGGGACACTATGTTGAAGGGCATAATTTTGTTGATTGCAGAACAGAATTATTGCACTTGTTAACCAAATTCTGCAAGTATAAAAGGGGCCATAATTTTGTTAAAATAAAAAGCATGAGTTACAGAACCTGGCTGTATGATTTTGTTTAATGATGGGGAATACATGTGTGAAGTTTCAATCCATTCATTATGTAAAGTAGTTTTGGAGATACAACTGCTTACAAACAAACGTTAACCAACAAGCTTACATACAAACTTTAACCAAATATTCTAAGTATAAAAGGGGCCATAATTTTGTAAAAAGAGGCCCAAGAGGGCCTGCGGACGCTCAACTGGCTAAAACGGCTCTTATATCAACCGTCATTGATAAAAAAATTCCCATCAGTACTTCTTTTAAAACATTGCGAAAACAACAGGGCTAGGAAGGCCTTAGATCGCTCACCTGGTAATCATGGGCAATAAGTCTGCTGTGTCTAGTCTGGCATGGGTATTTTTTAATTTGTCCCACTTTCTTCTATGAATAAAATTTCATAAAAATGAAGGGGGATGGGGTGACGTGGGAGGGAGTGTGGGGGGCTACAGATTTAAATATGTAAATATTTTTCAACAAATCAAGGGGCATAACTCTGTCGTTACTAACAAGATCTAGTTGGTTTTCAAACTTGTCCAAGATTTCATTGATATACAGTGTTTTGCACAACTAGACATCATACTGAGGCTTCCTGCATAATTTCGTAGAAATCCAACAAGCCGTTTAGGAGTAGTGCCAACAAGAATATTTTTAGCCGTGGCGGCCATCTTGAATTTCCGGCCGACCTGAAATTTTGCTAGGATCAATTAGACATCAAGAGCAACATTCCTGTGAAGTTTCATGAAAATCCGTCAAGTAGTTTCAGAGGAATAGTCGCTACAAGTTTTCATTATATAACTCTATGTAAACAAAGATGGCCACTGGCAGCCATGTTTAACGTCGAATCAAAACGAATTGCGACAAGGACCAACATCATGTCATGCTGATCATTTTAGAAAAAGTCCCATATCAATATCACTTACAGTTTTCAAGAAGTAGTCGCTACAAACTTGTTTTTTAAAAACCTATTTTTAGATTTGGTGGCCATCTTGGATTTCACATCAACATGAATTTTTGCTAGGATCAACTAGACTTCATGGGCAACATTTCTGTAAAGTTTCATGAAAATCCATTCAGTAGTTTCAGAGGAGCAGTCGCTACAAAAAAAAGTTTACGGACAGACAGACAGACGGACGGACAGATGACGGACGCCGCACCACGGCATAAGCTCTGCTGATCTCTAATCAGTCGAGCTAAAAATGTCAAAGGGCCATAACACCGTCAAAAATCAGCGAACTGGAACAAAAGCGCGACATGCACAACTAGACATCTTACCAATGCTTCCTGCCAGGTTTCGTCGAAATCCAACAAGGTGTTTAGGAGGAGTAGCGCCAAAAAGAAATGTAAAAGTAAAAATGTCGAGGGGCCATAACTCCATCAAAAATCAATGAACCAAAAAAACAACGCAATAGGCACAACTAGATAACACAGCACAGCTTCCTGCTAAGTTTCGTCAAATCCAACACGACGTTAACAAAAAAAACAAGAGGCCCAAGAGGGCCTGTGGACGCTCTACTGGCTCAAGATAAAGTTTATGTATAAGGGGCCATAAGTCTTTCAAAAATCATTCAACCAGAATATGGCAATGATAGGTGCAACTAGGCTTAGTACTGATCATCCTCGCCAAGATTCGCTGAAATCTGGCAAAGAGTTCAGAAGAGACTAATTAAAACATTTAAAGGGTCACAACTCTGCCAAAAATCATTCAACCAAAATATGGCGATGATATGCACAACTAGGCTTGATACTGATCATCCTTATCAAGTTTCGTCTGTATCCAGCCAGGGGTTCAGGAGAACTAGCCCAAAAAAATAATTGTGGTATCAAAATCCTTTAAAGGGCCATAACTCTGCCAAATATCTGTTAACCGGAACGTGACGATGACATGCACAACTAGGCTTGGTGCTGATCATCCCTGCAAAGTTTCATTGAAATCTGGCAAGGGGTTCAGGAGAATTAGATCAGAACAAAGTTTGTGTATTAAAACCTTTAAAGGGCCATAACTCCGCCAAAAATCATTCAACCGGAACACGGCGATGATTTGAACAACTAGACGTAGAATTGATCATCCCTAAAACGTTTCGTTTAATCCGGCCAGGGGTTCAAGAGAACTAGTCAGAACAAAGTTTGTGTATTAAAACCTTTAAAGGGCTATAACTCTGCCAAAATCATTCAACTGGAACACGGTGACTAAGTACAACTAGGCTTGGTACTGATCATCCCTTCAAAGTTTCAATGAAATCCGGCCAAATGAAGGCATTTTCGTCTTAATGAGACCAAGATATAGCATATTTCAGAAAATCAAGGGCCATGACTCCGATGTAAATGGTCCAATCTGGATGTTTTTCGAACTTGTCCAAGCTTTCATTGATATTAACAATCTGGTAAAGTTTCTTAAAGATCGGATGAAAGATGAAGGTCTTAACGAGGCAAAATATAGGACTATTAACTAAATCAAGGGCCATAACTCGACTGTTACTGGTCAGATCTGGCTGGTTTTCGAACTTGACCGAGCTGTCATTGATATTAACAATCTAGTAAAGTTCCATAACGATCACATGAAAAATGAAGGACCTATCGTCTTAACGAGGCAAAATGCAGCATTTTTAATTAAATCAAGGGCCATAACTCCGCTGTTAATGGTCCTATCCAGCTAGTTTTCGAAATTGTCCTAGCTCTTATTTATATAAACAATCCGGTAAAGTTTGGTAAAGATTGGATGAAAGATGAAGGCCCTATCATCTTAATGAGGCAAAATATAGTAATTTTAACTAAATCAAGGGCAATAACTCCGCTGTTAATGGTCCGATCTAGCTGGTTTTCAAAATTGTCCGAGCTTTCATTGATATTAACAATCTCTGCAAGTTTGGTAAAGTTCTAATAATAAATGAAGGTGCTAGAGTGTTCACAAGGCTCAATATGGCATTTTTCAGCAAAACAAGGGCCATAACTCCGGTGAAATTAAATCGATCTTGCCGGTTTTCAAACTTGTCCGAGCTTTCATTGATATAAAGACACTGGCAAAGTTAAGTAAAGGTCCGATTAATATTGAAGGCCCTAGAGTGTTCACAAGGCAGAAAATAGCATTTTTCATAAAAAACAAGGGCCATAACTCCGGTGTTATTGAGCCGATTTAGCTAATTTTCGAACTTGTTTGAGCTTTCATTGATATTAACAATCTGTGCAAGTTAGGTAAAGATCAAATAATAAATGAATGTGCTAGAGTGTTCACAAGGCAGAAAATGGCATTTTTCAGAAAAAACAAGGGCCATAACTCTGGTGTTACTTTGGCTGATTTTCGAACTTGTCCAAGCTATCATTGGTATTAACAATCTGTGCAAGATTGGTAATGATCAAATAATAAATGAAGGTGTTAGAGCGTTCACAAGGCAGAAAATGGCAATTTTCAGAAAAAACAAGGGCCATAACTCCGCTGTTACTGATCCGATTTGGCTGGTTTTCAAACTTGTCCGAGCTTTCATTGATATTAACAATCTATGCAAGTTTGGTAAAGAACAAATAATAAATGAAGGTGCTGGAGTGCTCACAAGGCTTAATATGGCACTTTTCAGCAAAACAAGGGCCATAACTCCAGTGAAATTTATCCGATCCGGATGGTTTTCGAACTTGTCCGAGCTTTCATTGATATAAAGACACTGGCAAAGTTTCGTAAAGATTTGATTAATAATGAAGGCCCTAGAGTGTTCACAAGCCGAAAGTTAACAGACGGACGGACGGACGACGGACGGACAACTCGCAATCCCATAAGCTCTGCTGGCCTTCGGCCAGTAGAGCTAAAAATACTAAAAAAAATAAAAATAAAAATAAATAAAAAATAGAAATAAAAAAATAAGATTTTTTTTAAAATATTGAAAAAAATAAGTAAAAAAATCTGGCCAAGTTTGGTAAAGATCGGATGAAAAATGAACGCCCTATCGTCTTAACGAGGCAAAATATAGCATTCTTAACTAAATCAAGGGCCGTTATTCCGCTGTTACTGGTCCGCTCTGGCTGGTTTTCCAACTTGTCTGAGCTTTCATTGATATTAACAATCTGGTAAAGTTTGGTAAAGATCGCATGAAAAATGAACGCCCTATCGTCTTTACGAGGCAAAATATAGCATTTTTAACTAAATCAAGGGCCATAACTCAGCTGTTACTGGTGCGAACTGGTTGGTTTTCGAACTTGTCCGAGCATTCATTGACATTAACAATCTGGTAAAGTTTGGTAAAGATCGGATGAAAAATGAAGGCAAAATATAGCACTCTTAACTAAATCAAGGGCCGTAATTCCGCTGTTACTGGTCTGATCTAGCTGGTTTTCAAATTTGTTTGAGCTTTCATTGACATTACAATCTGGTAAAGTTTGGTAAAGATCGGACGAAAAATGAAGGCCCTATCGTCTTAACGAGGTAAAAATTAACGGACTGAAGACGGCCTGACTATGGACAACTCGCCATCCCATAAGGGCCAGTAGAGCTAAAAATAAAGCCACGAGTTATAGAACCTGGCTGGATGATGTTGTCTAATGATGCTGAATACATAGTAGTTTCGGAGATACAAGCTTACATACAAACTTTAACCCAGACACAGACGACGACAACGCAGATGACGAGCCTGTGATGACACTTCGAAAAAGTCCAGCCAATAAAAATGGTACTAGTAGCTCCCTTGCTTGATATTAGGCATATAAAGGTAAGTGCTAGGACTGGTCGACCCGGTGTCATTACAGCGTGATTGAGTGGGATATCATGACATGTGTCTACGGCATGGCATTTCAGTGTGGCAGCACTATAAAGTAGAACACAGAGGTCACTTCTACATAGAGGTCACTTCTACAAGTAGGCCCTGCCATGATATGACTGATTGTTAAAAGCAACATTAAACTACAAACATACATCTTATATCATCCAGCGAATTTTGAGAAATTCAACATAAATACAATTTTTCACAACTTACTGCCTCTAAGTAATGCTGCCTTATTTGTTAGAGAATATAACCTGGCAGGGATATCTTCATTATATTGTCCCTTTTACTGGGATGACAACAGAGTTAATTGCACCTCGCACAAAATTCTAGGCATCTCAATAGTTGAGTGCGGTCACGTGGTGATCCCTATTTTTCTATTTCTATAAATCATTTGAAAATAGTTCTTCAAGGCGTTAGTACCAAACATAGTAAGTAAATTAATGTTTTTAAACTGTACCGGTCGTGACGTCAAATGCACGAACGACTCACTGACATTGACGCTCCATTAACAAGAGGTCAATGACCTTGAAGCTCTACCGATAGGTTCTGATAGCTAGGTCAGCATTCTTGTGAAGTTTCATGAAAATCTGTCGAGTAGTTTCAGTAGCGGGTTTCAAGTTTTTACTATATAACTGTATGTTAACAAAGATGGCCACTGGTGACCATGTTTAATTCCACATCAAATAATTTTCAACAAGGACCAATATCATGTCATGCTGATCATTTTCGAAAAAAGTCCCATATCAACATCACTTGTAGTTTTCACGAAGTAGTCGCTATAAACTTGTTATTTAAAAATCTATATTTAGCCATGGCGGCCAATTCCGTCCGACCTGAAATTGTTCTAGGATCCACTTAAGACATCAAGAGCAATATTTCTATTAAGTTTCATGAAAATCCTTCAAGTAGTCTCAGAGGAGTAGTCGCCAAAAGTTTTTCCTATATAACTCTATGTAAACAAAGATGGCCACTGGCTGCCTTGACATGGAATCGAAATGAATCTTGGTTAGGACCAAGTACATGTCGTACCAGAAATTTTGGTAAAGGTTCCAATTCAATATCACTTACAGTTTTTGAGAAGGTCACATTTTTAAAATCTATTTTAGCAGTGGTGGCCATCTTGAATTTCCTACCGACCAGAATTTTTGCTAGGATCAACTAGTTATCAAGAGCTACATTTCTGTCAAGTTCCATGAAATTCCATCAGGTAGTTTCAGAAGAGTAATTGCCACAAGTTTTTCCTATATAACTCTCTGAAAACAAAGATGGCCGCTGGCAACCATTTTTGACATCAATCAAAATTAACTTTGGTTAAGACAAACTACATGTTGTGCCAGTCATTTTGGTAAAGGTTCCAAATCAATATCACTTACGTTTTTTGAGTAGTCGCCAAAAAATCTAATTTTTTAAATCTATTTTTAGCCGGGGCGGCCATCTTGAATTTCTGGCCGACCTGAATTTTTGCTAGGATCAACTAGATATCAAGAGCAACATTCCTGTCAACTTTCATGAAAATGCGTAAAGTAGTTTCAGAGGAGTAGTCGCCACAAGTTTTTCCTGTATATCTCTGTGTAAACAAAGATGGCCACTGGCGACCATGTTTGACATCCAATCAAAATGAACTTTGGTTAAGAATAAGATCAACTACAGGTCATGCCAGTCATTTTGGTAAAGGTTCCAAATCAATATCACTTACGGTTTTTGACAATTTTTTTTAATTTCCGGCTGACCTGAATTGTTGCTAGGATCAACAAGACATCAAGAGCAACATTCCTGTGAAGTTTCATGAAAACCCGTCGAGTAGTTTCAGAGGAGTACGTAGTCGCCACAAAAAAAGACAGACAGACGGACGACGGACACATAATCTCTGCTGATCCTTGATCAGTCAAGCTAAAAATGGGTTAAATATCGGTGTTTGCCTTAAAAACGGTACTCGATGCAATAAATCATTTAATATGTGGGGTCAGTCAGATATATAGGGGGGCTATTGCCTCGCCCCCTATAAATCTTACCGACTCCAAATATTTCTGTAGGGGGTCAGTAACAAAAACCCAATCTCTAATGATGAGGTTTGGAGCACCATTACTGTCAACCTGTTTATGTTTGTGATGTCATATATTGCCTTATCAGTAGTTGTTTGTTTCTATGCGTGTTTGTGGTTGACTGTGGTCCTTGTTGGAGCACCATTACTGTCAACCCGTTTATGTTTGTGACATCATAACTTGCCTTATATGTAGTTGTTTGTTTCTATGCGTGTTTGCGGCTGACTGTGGTCCTTGAATGCTATATTTCTCGTTCGACTTTTATATCTACTTTTACATTTCATGCCCATCTCTCAATATCAATTTCAATTTTTTTGTTGAAATATAACAGTGTATAAATTTTTTGTGCTTTAAAAAACATATGAATCCATATTATGTTTTGCGCGTAATGTTTTCACGGTTTACTGACGTGACATCATATGACGTGGCGAAAAGTTATTGATAGGAAATTTAATACATTCTCAATAACCGAGCAGAACCGAGTCCGATATCTATGGATTTCAACAATCGCTGTGAATAAACACGGGATGTAATCATAAAACAGGGAAGAATAAACACTGGATGTAATCATATAACAGGGAAGAATAAACACTGGATGTAATCATATAACAGGGAACACATGGCAACTTAACTCTTAATATTTCTTTGGGGTTAATGCGTATTTTACATAATTAAATTATTAATATTTTATAAATAAATTGTTGTTCTTTTTTTCATGCTGGATAAATACTTAAGCTTAACAGCTGTTTATGTCTGTTTGGAGTGTAAAGAAAATGGAGTACACACATTTAAAATGCTTCTTTTATATTGTGAAGACCTAAATCTCATCTTTAACTGTTAAAGGGACACATGGCAATCCTGAAGTGTTTGAAATGGGTGTCTCGATTTATATATATCCAGTATCATTTTTACTTTTACTCTTGTTACATTTAAATAAATCAAATTTTAAGTATTCACTATTTCATCTTATTATACTAAAAGTTTTAATATATTATTGGTGCAATAATATCAAAAATTAATAATATGCAAAAACAAATTGCTGATACTATTCTTATAATTAATATTAATGATTGAACAAATGCAAGTTATGCAGAAAAACTAGCGGGACGCCGTGAGTTTTTAAAAAAATAAAGGTTGCCTTGTGTCCCTTTAAAGATTATTCGAAGGATTTGCCTGTAAATCCAATATAACAGGGATCGGCCATTATTTTAACTGTTTAAAACATATCAAATATTTACCAGACTTTTGAAGAACACTGGCCAGCTCCCTCTGTTGTACTATGGGAAACAAAATGTCTGTCTGAACCCCAATCACCATCACGGGACACATGATTCGTGCTAATCCCAGCTCCAGGGAACCAAGGCCTTCCGACATGTCAAATATGTCCATTGCCTGTAATACATGTAGGTCAGATAGATAAGACATGTCAAATATGTCCATTGCCTGTAATACATGTAGGTCAGATAGATAAGACATGTCAAATATGTCCATTACCTGTAATACATGTAGGTCAGATAGATAAGACATGTCAAATATGTCCATTGCCTGTAATACATGTAGGTCAGATAGATAAGATGTCAAATATGTCCATTGCCTGTAATATGTGTGTCAAATAGATAAGACATGTCAAATATGTCCATTGCCTGTAATACATGTAGGTCAGATAGATAAGACATGTCAAATATGTCCAGTGGCGGTATTCATTGACTGTATTACATGTAGGTCAGATAGATAAGACGTGTCAATTATATCCATTGCCTGTAATACATGTAGGTCAGATAGATAAGACATGTCAATGTAATACATGTAGGTCAGATAGATAAGACATGTCAAATATGCCCATTGCATGTAGGTCAAATATATAACACATGTCAAATATGCCCATTGCATGTAGGTTACATATATAACACATGTCAAATATGTCCATTGCCTGTATTACATGTCGGTCAGATAGATGACATGTCAAATATGTCCATTGCCTGTATTACATGTAGGTCAGATAGATAAGACATGTCAAATATGTCCATTGCCTGTAGTATGTGTATGTCAGATAGATAAGATATGTCAAATATGTCCATTGCCTGTAATACATGTAGGTCAGATATATAAGACATGCCAAATATGTCCACTGCCTGTATTACATGTAGGTCAGATAGATAAGACATGTCAAATATGTCCATTAATAGTAGGCCAGTTAGATAAGACATGTCAAATATGTACATTGCCTGTAATACCTGTAGGTCAGATAGATAAGACATGTCAAATATGTCCATTGCCTGTAATACATGTAGGTCAGATAGATAAGACATGTCAAATATGTCCATTAATAGTAGGCCAGATAGATAAGACATGTCAAATATGTTCATTAATAGTAGGCCAGATAGATAAGACATGTCAAATATGTCCATTAATAGTAGGCCAGATAGATAAAACATGTCAAATATATCCATTGCCTGTATTACATGTAGGTCAGATAGATAAGACAGGTCAAATATGTCCATTAATAGTAGGCCAGATAGATAAGAGATGTCAAATATGTACATTGCCTGTAATACGTGTAGGTCAGATAGAAAAAAATATGTCAGATATGTCCATTGCCTGTAATTAATACATATTGGTCAGATATATAACACATTTCAACTATGTCCATTGCATGTAATACATGTAGGTCAAATATATAACACATGTCAAATATGCCCATTGCATGTAATACATGTAGGTCAAATACACAAATAACATGGCACCACCAAATAATGTCAACAAAAAGACCCATTCTTGAATATGATCATATAAACATAAGTCGCTGACTCGTGATAAAAATCGCATGGCTAGACATTATGCATAATTTATATTTGAGAGATGTTGCGATTGTTAAACGCTGAAAGAATGAATGCAAATGCATTTTCTCCATTTGTGCATTTAAACGAACAAATTCTGTTGCGTTCATTTAAATGAAGGCAAAGTTTCGTTTATAAACACGGAATGCATCCAAGAACGCAACTGATTTGCATTTTTAAACAAGAGGTCAATGACCTTGAAGCTCTACTGATTGATTTTGATTTCAGGAAGTAGTCGCTACAAACTTGTTTTTTGAAAATGTATTTTTAGCCGTGGTGGCCATCTTGAATTTCCTGCGAGCCTAAAATTTTTCTAGGATCAATAAGACATCAAGAGCAACATTCCTGCAAAGTTTCATGAACATCCGTCAAGTAGTTTCAGAGGAGTAGTCGCTACAAGTTTTTACTATATAACTCTTTGTAACCAAAGATGGCCACTGGCAGCCATGTTTAACGTCGAATCAGAATAATGTTCGACTCGGATCAACATCATGTCATGCTGATCATTTTAGAAAAAGTCGCATATCAATATCACTTATAGTTTTCAAGCAGTAGTCGCTACAAACTTATTTTTTAAAAATCTATTTTTAGCTGTGGCGGCCATCTTGAATTGCTGGCCGATCTGAAATTTTGCTAGGATCAATTAGACATCAAGAGCATCGTTCCTGTGAAGCTTTATGAAAATCCGCCAAGTAGTTTCAGAGAAGTAGTCGCTACAAGTTTTTACTATATAACTCTATGTAAACAAAGATGGCCGCTGGCAGCCATGTTTAACGTCGAATCAAAACGATTTTTGAGAAGGACCAACTCCATGTCATACTGATCATTTTAGAAAAAGTGCCATATCAATATCACTTATAGTTTTCAAGAAGTAGTCGCTACAAACTTGTATTTTAAAAATCTATTTTTAGCTTTGGCGGTCATTTTGGATTTCTCATCAACATGAATTTTTGCTAGGATCAACTAGACTTCATGGGCAACATTTCTTTGTAAAGTTTCATGAATATCCAGCCAGTAGTTTCAGAGGAGTAGTCGCTACAAATAAAAGTTTACGGACGGACAGACAGACAGACGGACGGACGAACGGATAGACAGACGGACGCCGCTTCACGGCATAAGCTCTTCTGATCTCTGATCAGAAGAGCTAAAAACACATTTAAAAAATGAAAGGCAAACAGAATGCAAATGGAGCGCAAACAAAACGCAAACGGAATTCAGTTTTGGTTTTTTTGAACGCAACTGGGTGTGTAATACATGTAGGTCAAATATATAACACATGTCAAATATGCAGACTGCATGTAATACATATAGGTCAAATATATAACATGTCAAATATGCAGACTGCATGTAAAACATGTAGGTCAAATATAACACATGTCAAATATGCAGACTGCATGTAATACATGTAGGTCAAATATAACACATGTCAAATATGAAGACTGCATGTAATACATGTAGGTCAAATATATAACACATGTCAAATATGCGGACTGCATGTAATACATGTAGGTCAAATATATAACACATGTCAAATATGCAGATTGCATGTAATACATGTAGGTCAAATATAACACATGTCAAATATGCAGACTGCATGTAATACATGTAGGTCAAATATATAACACATGTCAAATATGCAGACTGCATGTAGTACATGTAGGTCAAATATATAACACATGTCAAATATGAGGACTGCATGTAATACATGTAAGTCAAATATATAGCACATGTCAAATATGCGGACTGAATGTAATACATGTAGATCAAATATATAACACGTCAAATATGCGGACTGCATATAATACATGTAGGTCAAATATATAACACATGTCAAATATGAAGACTGCATGTAATACATGTAGGTCAAATATATAACACATGTCAAATATGCAGACTGCATGTAATACATGTAGGTCAAATATATAACACATGTCAAATATGCCCATGGGATGTAATACATGTAGGTCAAATATATAACACATGTCAAATATGCAGACTGCATGTAATACATGTAGGTCAAATATATAACACATGTCAATATGCCCATTGGATGTAATACATGTAGGTCAAATTTATAACACGTGTCAAATATGCCCATTGGATGTAATACATTGTAATACATGTAGGTCAAATATATAACACATGTCAAATATGCCCATTGGATGTAATACATTAGGTCAAATACATAACACATGTCAAATATGCCCATTGGATGTAATACATGTAGGTCAAATACATAACACATGTCAAATATGCCCATTGGATATAATACATGTAGGTCAAATATATAACACATGTCAAATATGCCCATTGCATGAAATATGTGTGCCAAATATCACATAGCAGTCATGTACCTTGCAATAAAGCACAACAGTTCTGTACCATGTCATATAGTATCACAGTTTGGTAACATGTAATACAGCATCAGTCATGTACCATGTAACACAATATCACAGTTCTGTACCATGTAATACAGTATCAGTCATGTACCATGAAAAAATCATCACAGTTCTGTACCATGTAATTCAGTATCACAGTTGTGTACCATGTAATACAGTATGACACATATGTACCATGTAATACAGTATCACAGTTTTGTACCATGTAATACAGTATCATACTTCTGTACCATGTAATACAGTATCATAGTTAAGTACCATGTAAGACAGTATCACAGTCATGTACCATGTAATACAGCATCACAGTCATGTACCATGTAATACAGTATCAAAGGTCTGTATCATGGAATACAGTATCACAGTTCTGTATAATGTAATACAGTATCACAGTTCTGTACCATGTAAATACAGTATCACAGTTCTGTACCATGTACGACAAGTTCTGTACCATGTACGACAACACCACACTTATGTACCATGCAATACAGTATCACAGTTGTGTACCATGCAATACAGTATCAAAGTTGTGTACCATGTAATACAGTATCACAGTTGTGTACCATGTAATACAGTATCACAGTTGTGTACCATGTAATACAGTATCACAGTTGCGTACCAAGTATCACAGCTGTGTACCATGTAATACAGTATCACAGCTGTGTACCATGTATTACAGTTTCACAGTTGTATACCATGTAAGACAGTATCACAGTTCTGTACCATGTAATACAACACCACAGTTCTGTACCATGTAATATAGTATCACAGTTTGGTAACATGTAATACAGTATCACAACTCTGTACCATGTAACACAGTATCACAGTCATGTACCATGTAATACAGCATCACAGTCATGTACCATGTAACACGGTATCACAGTATTGTGCCATTAATACTGTATCACTGTACCATGTAATACAGTATCAGTTTTTTACATTGCAATACAGTATCACAGTTCTGTACCATGTGATACAGTATCACAGCTCTGTACCATGCAATACAGTATCATAGTCATGTACCATGTAATACCGCATCACAGTTCTGTACATGTGATACGATATCACAGCTCTGTACCTTGCAATATAGTATCACTGTTCTGTATCATGTAATACAGTATCACAGTCATGTACCATGTAATACAATATCAAACTTGTGTACCATGTAATATATGTCACAGTTGTGTACCATGTAATACAGTATCACAGTCGAGGGCTGGCGTGGCGTAGTCGGTAGCGCGGCAAATTTGTAACCGGACGCCCCGGGTTCAAAAATCCGTGGTGCCACTGAGTTCTGATGGTGTGTTCTTGGGCAAGACACTTTTCCTTAGCCTCGTCCGTCGGATGGGGACGTAAACCGGGCGGTCCCGTGTATCGATCTATCCTCCGAGCACGTTAAGGAACCATAGGAATCTATTCGATAATAATAGGGCCGGCTCCCGGATTCCTATGTATCCTTCCCTTCTCTCTGGGGCGGCTCTAAATAACCTATACTGTATTTATGAGCCGTTAATAAAACAACATTCAATTCAATTCAATACAGTATCACAGTTGTGTACCATGTAATACAGTATCACAGTTGTGTACCATGCAATACAGTATAACAGTTCTGTACCATGTAATACTGTATCACAGTCATGTACCATGAAATACAGTATCACAGGCATGTACCATGTAATACAGCATCACTGTTCTGTACCATGTAATACAGTATCACAGTCATGTACCATGCAATACAGCATCCCAGTCACGTACCATGATATACAGTATCAAAGTCATGTACCATGTAATACAGCATCACAGTTCTGTACCATGTAATACATTATTACAGTCATTTACCATGTAATACAGTATCACAGTTGTGTACCATGCAATACAGTATCACAGTTATGTACCATGTAATACTGTATCAGTCATGTACCATGAAATACAGTATCATAGTCATGTACCATGCAATACAGTATCACAGTTATGTACCATTAACACATTATTACAGTCATTTACCATGTAATACAGTATCACAGTTGTGTACCATGCAATACAGTATCACAGTTCTGTACCATGTAATACTGTATCAGTCATGTATCATGGAATACAGTATCACAGTCATGAAACATGTAATACAGCATCACAGGAATGTACCATGTAATACAGTATCACTGTGCTCTACCATGTAATACAGTAATACAGTTCTGTACCATGTAATACAGTATCACAGTCATGCAACATGTAATACAGCATCACAGTCATGTACCATGTAATACAGTATCACAGTCATGTACCATGTAATACTGCATCACAGTTCTGTACCATGTAATACATTATTACAGTCATTTACCATGTAATACAGTATCACAGTCATGTACCATTAATACAGTATCACACTTCTGTACCATGTAATACAGTATCACAGTTTTATACGATAGAATACAGTATCACAGTTATATACCATGTGATACAGTATCACAGTCATGTACCATGTAATACAGCATCACAGTTTTGTACCATGTTATACAGAAGCACAGTTGTGTACCATGGAATACAGTATCACAGTTATGTACCGTGTGATACAGCATCACAGTTCTGTACCA
The DNA here is from genome assembly GCA_037043455.1 of Cyrtodaria siliqua. Lineage (NCBI taxonomy): Eukaryota > Metazoa > Mollusca > Bivalvia > Adapedonta > Hiatellidae > Cyrtodaria > Cyrtodaria siliqua. The sequence continues at coordinate 19,635 of JAWPHD010014014.1, forward strand.
TGGAATACAGTATCACAGTTATGTACCGTGTGATATAGCATCACAGCTCTGTACCATGGAATACAGTATCACAGTTCTGTACTGTGTGATACAACATCACAGCTCTGTACCATGGACTACAGTATCACATGTCTGTACCATGGAATATAGAATCACAGTTTTGTACCATGTAATACAGTATCACATTCATGTATCACAGTTCTGTAATACAGTATAGTCATGTACCGTGTAATATAGCATCACAGTTCTGTATCATGTAATACAGTATCACGGTGTTCTACCATGTAATACAGTATCGCCATTGTGAGTAATACAGTATCACTGTGTTGTCCCATGTAATACAGTATCACAGTTCTGTACCATGTAATACAGTATACACTACTCAACTTTTATAATCGGTCACCCAGGTTTTTTAAAAATAACATGAATACAAGCTCTGTACTATGTAATACAGTAACACAGTTCTGTACCATGTAATACAGTATCACAGTTCTGTACCATGTTATACAGGATCACAGTTGTGTACCATATAATACAGTATTACAGTTGTGTTCCATTCTATGTAATACAGTATCACAGTTCTGTACCATGTAATACAGTATCACAGTTGTGTACCATGCAATACTGTATCACAGTTCTGTACCATGAAATACAGTATCACAGTCATGTACCATGAAATACAGTATCACAGTCATGTACCATGTAATACAGTATCACACTTCTGTACCATGTAATACAGTATCACAGTTTTGTACGATAGAATACAGTATCACAGTTATGTATTGTGTGATACAGTATCACAGTCATGTACCATGTAATACAGTATCACAGTTTTGTACCATGTTATACAGCATCACAGCTCTGTACCATTAATACAGTATCACACTTCTGTACCATGTAATACAGTATCACAGTTTTGTACGATGGAATTGAATTGAATGTTGTTTAACGGCTCAACACAGTAAAGGTTATTTAGAGCCGCCCCAGAGAGAGGGGGAGTATACATAGGAATCAGGGAACCTGCCCTACTCTTATTATTGAATAGATTCCTATGGTTCTTTTAATGTGCTCGGTGGATAGACCGATACACGGGACCGCCCGGTTTACGTCCCTATCCGACGGACGAGGCTAAGGGAAAGTGTCTTGCCCAAGAACACACCAAAGGAACTCAGTGGCACCACGGAGGATTGAACCCGGGGCCTCCAGTTACAAATCCGCCGCGCTACCGACTGCACGATGGAATACAGTATCACAGTTATGTACCGTGTGATACAGTAACACAGTCATGTACCATGAAATACAGTATCACAGTTACGGACCACGTGATACAGCATCTCAGTTGTGTACCATGCAAGACAGTATCACTGTTGTGTACCCTGTAAGACAGTATCACAGTTGTGTACCATGTAATACAGTATCACAGTTATGTACATTTAATACAGTATCACAGTTGTGTACCATGTAATACAGTATCACAGTCCTGTACCATGTAATACAGTATCACAGTTCTGTACCATGGAATACAGTATCACAGTCCTGTACCATGTAATACAGTGTTTTACTCTGGATCATACCTTTGACATGTAAAGTAGAGAATTGGGATCAAACTTTGTGCTAAATTGTTCTCCCTGGTATTCTATGTAGTTCTCTATCAGAAACGTGGGACACAGCGTCACCTCTTTTTCTGGCTCGATTTTCTTATTGCCGAATCTTTCATCCCATTCTGGACCGCTGCGATATCCCAGTGTTGCTATCTCCCTGAAATAACATGGCAACATGCACACAGTGGTCAGTCCAGCGTGGCGAAACTAAAGAAGACCTACGATGAACTTACTATTTATTATACAATATGCTTTGGTAAATCCCCAGATTGGTTATAACAAAAACACGGACTAATGGAGCATATACGCTCATCCTTGGCAAGGTTAAGGCCAGGTTTTACCTTTTTCAAAACATGAACCAGAGTTATGGACCTTTATCAGATGTAGTTATTGGATATTTACAAAGTTTCACTGTTGTAGAAATTATACTTTGGAATTATTAGCCACAATCACGTGTAAAACTGGCAAGGTTAAGTTCCAGGTAAAACCTTTTTTTAAAATCAGTTGTCAGGTAAAAGATAACAGCAGCACAAACATCAGAAGTGTCTCTGTACATGAATATATCAGATAATTCAAGAGGTTTGAGCGAAAACGTAGTAGAATTGCTGTTTCATATATCATGCATTTATGTGTACAACGTTTTGACTCGTACACATCTAAATATAGTGATATGTATTTATATTGGACCAAAAGCAATAATAAATAGGCATTGTTAAGGTAGTGAATAGTTGCAGATTATCAGGACATCATTGAAACAACATTTGTTTGCCATTTACCCGACCAAGGAATTATTTATAAGTAGGAACTACTAGGCAAGTGGGTGATTTCTTTTTCCTGGAGTAATGTGTTTAAGCCAAGAAAAAAAATAGTCATGTTTCAGGTTTTCTGCTAAAAAACAAATAGGGCAGGTAGGTCGATTTTTTTTTTTTAATACACGAAGGTAGAAATTACAACCGGAAAACATAATTCTAAACTCTGATTCTGAGTTCCTCAAGGTTGTATAATTTACAATAATTTATCACATAACCTCCCTTGTTAGCAGTGTCGAACACCCTTTTAATATTCTATTGTATTACACACGTGTAATACAACCTGAAACGATTTTGATTGGTTGAGTTAAACCTGTAACACTACGCAAGTTTATTAACTGAAACTATTTTATTTATTACAAATTCACCCAGATCTGAGTCATAAACTTACTATTTGTGACAGCTTATAAAAATAATGCACGTTTTACAAAGCATTGTTGTTGGTTTGTTAAAAAGTTGGCGTAAACTGCTATTTTGTAAAGAGGTAAAACACAAACTCTTTTATACGCAACGTCATGTGTGAAACGCGACGTTACGACGTCACATATTTTATGACATTTTGGCACTAAAGTGTTTCTGACGTCGTGGCGGTTCTATGTCCATCTGAATTAATTTTTACTAATTTGATAGCAATGTTATGTGATAAAAATGATCTTAAACTCGTTCCCATTCCATATAAGATTTATGAAACTCGCTATGAATTATTTTTAATTTTAACTTGCCAAAAGGCTCGTTAAAATAAAAATAATTCATAACTCATTTCATAAATCTTATATGAAATGGGAACTCGTTTAAGATCCTTTATAAATACATAATTTCAAATTGCTCCAAAATTGAACTCATCACATGAAGATGGGAAAGAAATGTCACAGAGCAGAACAAACATGCATTTGTTTGGAATATTGTTTCAATAAAACATGCAACGTACATAAAAGTACACACAGCTATGTTGCTATTCTGGAAATATGTTAAATAAGTGGATTGAAGCACATTAATTTTATTTGTCATAAAAATCATTTCTATTAAAAACAAATGAAACAATGACACATGATATAACTTTCTGATCAATTCATGATTTCTCGTAATAACATGATATTAAACATAACATGACAACACCAAATATAAATTTTCCATAAATCAGGATTTCACTCAGGGCCACCATGGAGTGGCATAGAATGCTATTATTAACATGATTAATAGACAAAACAGGGAAAAAAAATGATAGGGACTTTCAGATACCCGTGATGGATTTTCTTTTGAAATAATAAGTTTTTAACAATTAAACAGACACACGGCAATCTTGATCTTTTAAAAACTCGCAGCGTCCTGTTTTTCTACATGAATTACATTTGTTCAATCATTAATATTAGTTATAAAAACAGTATAAAGCAACCTGTTTTTGCATATTACTAACTGTTCATTACTTTTCACCAATAATATAGTCAAACCCATGGTAGAATAACAAAGAAAAGTTGGAAACTTAAATTTGTATTTAAATATATGCAAGCAAATTTATAGTCAAAATGATACTGGATAATTAAACGGAGAGGCTAATTTTAATGCTTTGATAAATACTTCAAGATTGCCATGTGTCCCTTTAAATACCTTGAAAATTTCACGATAGTAAAATTGGCCCTTCCTCCAGTTAGCGTCGGACATGATCCCAAACCCAGGATTTATTTACAAGTGGGTAGGTACTAAGTAGGTCATACATAGAGAATATCATGTTAGTGCCTGATCACATCAAGTTTATCAAGTGAGGCTGAGAAAAAAGCCGAGAGCTCTATTTTTTTTGTGCTTAACCTGATAAACTGGATACGATCAGGCACTAACATGATATTCTATTTATCATGTTGATCGTTTAATATCATTTAATTTACCTTTTTTTCCCCATTTTTGTTCCGTTCGAAAATACCCAGACGTCATCAAATATACCCTGAAGTCATCAAAAGAGGTACTGACATCATCAAAAGAGTGCACCTGATGGGATAGGAAAGAAACTGCCGAGAATATTTTATCTCAGGCACCCTGTTCAGGGCCTCCTATGGGCATTTTTTTCCTTTCGCAACCAATTTCACCAAATGAAAAAAACTGGAGCCAAATTGTAGACATTGGAGACAAAATTGGCTCGGAGATTTTTAAATGAAGTATGGCCCATGAATAAAGCAGTTACTAATAATTATAATCATAAAATTATATTCTAAAAAATATTTTACTCCAATTTCTTTCACCAAACACATTCGCCAAAATTATTTTTTTATCGCCACTTTTATTATTTTGTCTCATTTGGCTCCATTTGCGAATCCCAGAGGAGGCCCTGCTGTTTCTCGGCAGAATTACACAGATCGACATGATAAATTTTCTTCTGAAGTTACGTGTTTTAAGAAATAAATATTTCCAGCGGGTTTCTATTGTCCCAGATGGTGGGTGGGACTTGAAGATCATCGATACCATGGGCTGCAGGCCCGCAGTTTCACTGTGTTTCAATGCAGTTTCAATGCAGTTTCAATGTGTTTCAAGCAGTTTCAATGTGTTTCAAATCCCAAATATCAGGTTTTGATCTAGCACAATATAACCCAGTGAAATATTTACTTTGAAATTCTTATCTGAAATGTCTTTTGAGGTATTTTCACGGGATTGAACACAATGAGGTATAATTATTATGATACTTACTTTTTCATGAGATTGAACACAATGAGGTATATGATACTTACTTTTTCATGAGACTGAACACAATGAGGTATATGATACTTACATTTTCACGAGATTGAACACAAAGAGGTATATGATACTTACTTTTTCACGAGATTGAACACAATGAGGTATATGATACTTACATTTTCTCGAGATTGAACACAATGAGGTATATGATACTTACTTTTTCACGAGATTGAACACAATGAGGTATATGATACTTACTTTTTCACGAGATTGAACACAATGAGGTATATGATACTTACCTTTTCATGAGATTGAACACAATGAGGTATATGATACTTACCTTTTCACGAGATTGAACACAATGAGGTATATGATACTTACTTTTTCACGAGATTGAAACAATGGGGTATATGATACTTACTTTTTCTAGAGACTGAACAGAATGAGGTATATGATACTTACTTTTTCACGAGATTGAACACAATGAGGTATATGATACTTACTTTTTCACGAGATTGAACACAATGAGGTATATGATACTTACTTTTTCACAAGATTGAACACAATGAGGTACATGATACTTACTTTTTCACGAGATTGAACACAATGAGGTATATGATACTTACTTTTTCACGAGATTGAACACAATGAGGTATATGATACATACTTTTTCACGGGATTGAACACAATGAGGTATATGATACTTACCTTTTCATGAGATTGAACACAATGAGGTATATGATACTTAACTTTTCACGAGATTGAACACAATGAGGTATATGATACTTACCTTTTCACGAGATTGAACACAATGAGGTATATGATACTTACTTTTTCACGAGATTGAACACAATGAGGTATATGATATTTACTTTTTCACGAGATTGAACACAATGAGGTATATGATACTTACTTTTTCACGAGATTGAACACAATGAGGTATATGATACGATTTCACGAGATTGAACACAATGAGTTATATGATACTTACTTTTTCACGAGATTGAACACAATGAGGTATATGATACTTACTTTTTCACGAGATTGAACACAATGAGGTATATGATACTTACTTTTTCACAAGATTGAACACAATGAGGTATATGATACTTACTTTTTCACGAGATTGAACACAATGAGGTATATGATACTTACTTTTTTACGAGACTGAACACAATGAGGTATATGATACTTACTTTTTCATGGGACTGAACACAATGAGGTATATGATACTTGCTTTTTCACGGGATTGAACAAAATGAGGTACATGATACTTACTTTTTCACAAGATTGAACACAATGAGGTATATGATACTTACTTTTTCACAGATTGAACACAATGAGGTATATGATACTTACTTTTTCACGAGATTGAACACAATGAGGTATATGATACTTACTTTTTTACGAGACTGAACACAATGAGGTATATGATACTTACTTTTTCATGGGACTGAACACAATGAGGTATATGATACTTGCTTTTTCACGGGATTGAAAAAAATGAGGTACATGATACTTACTTTTTCACAAGATTGAACACAATGAGGTATATGATACTTACTTTTTCACAAGATTGAACACAATGAGGTATATGATACTTGCCTTTTCACGAGATTGAACACAATGAGGTATATGATACTTACCTTTTCACAAGACTGAATACAATGAGGTATATGATACTTACCTTTTAACAAGATTGAACACAATGGGGTATATGATACTTACCTTTTCACAAGATTGAACACAATGGGTTATATGATACTTGCTTTTTCACAAGATTGAACACAATGGGGTATATGATACTTGCTTTTTCACAAGATTGAACACAATGAGGTATATGATACTTGCCTTTTCACGAGATTGAACACAATGAGGTATATGATACTTACCTTTTCACAAGATTGAACACAATGAGGTATATGATACTTACTTTTTCACGAGACTGAACACAATGAGGTATATGATACTTACCTTTTCACAAGATTGAACACAATGAGGTATATGATACTTACCTTTTCACAAGATTGAACACAATGGGGTATATGATACTTGCTTTTTCACGGGATTGAAAAAAATGAGATACATGATACTTACTTTTTCACAAGATTGAACACAATGAGGTATATGATACTTACTTTTTCACAAGATTGAACACAATGAGGTATATGATACTTGCCTTTTCACGAGATTGAACACAATGAGGTATATGATACTTACCTTTTCACAAGATTGAACACAATGAGGTATATGATACTTACTTTTTCACGAGACTGAACACAATGGGGTATATAATACTTACCTTTTCACAAGATTGAACACAATGGGTTATATGATACTTGCTTTTTCACAAGATTGAACACAATGGGGTATATGATACTTGCTTTTTCACAAGATTGAACACAATGGGGTATATGATACTTACCTTTTCACAAGATTGAACACAATGGGTTATATGATACTTGCTTTTTCACAAGATTGAACACAATGGGGTATATGATACTTGCTTTTTCACAAGATTGAACACAATGGGGTATATGATACTTGCTTTTTCACAAGATTGAACACAATGGGGTATATGATACTTGCTTTTTCACAAGATTGAACACAATGAGGTATATGATACTTGCTTTTTCACAAGATTGAACACAATGGGGTATATGATACTTGCTTTTTCACAAGATTGAACACAATGGGGTATATGATACTTGCTTTTTCACAAGATTGAACACAATGAGGTATATCATACTTACTTTTTCACGGGATTGAACACAATGAGGTATAATTATTATGATACTTAATTTTTTACGGAATTGAACACAATACAAACAAATTCTCACAACTTACATTTCATGCCCATCTCTCAACATCAAACGAAAAACATATGCAGCTTCATCACGCTGGAACGTGGCGTGGTTTTTAATAAAACAATTGTGTTTTTGTTTTGCATCTGACATTTAAAAGGTTTCTTAACAGTTAAGATGTTTTTTAAAATGACTTCTCAATGGTTAGAAGTAACAATTAAATACCTGGCAAGTTTCATTCCCATTTTTGGATACACATGACGGTAATAGTAGCCCTTCCTCCAGTTAGGGTCAGACATGATGCATTTCCTCTGTAGGTACCGCATGGCGATGGATGAAGGGTGACTCCTGGCGCACGCCGAGATAGATATCATCCTGATAAATATAGAGATTCTTACATGACTGCCTGTTTAATATTGAATTTATTAAACTGATATTATAATATAATATACAAGAAATCCGCGGACTCACATGTCTCGCCTAACGGGGGCGGGACTTAAAAATGAAAGATAATGTTGCATAAATGGAAGTTGTAAACATTTTAATAACTAAAACCAATGGAGTTTACAGTTTGCTGAGATGACATTTAAGTGCATGCCATTATATAAAAAAAAATCAAAAAATAATCATCAGCTCCAAAATGTAGGTCAAGGTCATAGATGAAATCCATGCATTCAAAAAGATGCACTACCCAAGACACATCTATGTCAAAATAGAATGTTTTGTCTTCCAAAGATTAAGCTATAAACTAGCTTTAAAGCATCTAGTGCATAATTATAGTTCATGAAAATGTAACAATTAAAGTTATCTGCCATTTGGTTGGAGGGTAAAGGTCACATCCACCTTTGCTTTTTGACACGTTGTGATGTACTACCCAAGAAAAACTATAAGCGAAATTTGAATGGTCTCAGGCATAAAGTTTGTGAGAAAGTGACCTAAACACAAATGTTGAAAGTAAAAATTATAAGGTTATCTGCAGAGGCAGATCGCCCATTTTTTCTTGGGTAGAATCGATCTTTTTAGATAAAAATATATGATGGAAGCTATGTGGATTTGTCTGAATATGTATGTATGTATATATGGCGTTTAATGTTTTTAACATTTTAGTCATATCAACATGATCAAGATTGTTTATTTGTATCAGTGAGTTCAATTTAGGGCTGACTATTGAAGGGACAATTGACTATTGCGATAGTATTGCTATTGCAGAAATTACAATTGCAATACTATTACCATTGAGATATACTATTGCAATACTACTGGGTAAAATTGAATTATTAAAACTACCTTCATGACCTTATGACATACAACTATAACAAAGAAGCAGATAAAATTATACGTTTTTTTGTTTTTATATTATCTCCAGATGAACAAGATGAACTATAAAAACAAAAATAAATTATTATCCACAAAGAGGACTTTGCATTTTTAATTTTGACAATTTTGAAAGGTGTGTTCGCGGCCATATTTGTTGTTACTATGGGACGTAACAGTGACTTTTAATAGCAGGACATTCAAAATAACCTGTGATATGAGGAAAGCGGTCCAGTAAAGTAGTTGATGTCCAAGACAAACAAAATATTCACCAAAATAAACTGGTTTTTTTTAAATATTTGTGTTAATTCAATATTCCTGCTTTACAATAAATAATTTACAAGCATTAGTTTTAGATTCCTAAATTGTGCATGTTCAACAATCAATCATCCCGTCTTTTAGTAGTCACCATTAGTTTTACAACTTTGGGAATCCCCCTATATATTAAAATCATTACTACTACCCATCTAGGTCATAAATGAATCCATGCGTGCATCTGCTTAATTATTTCGACATGGCTATTTTCAGTAGAGGAAAACACAACTTAGAAGACGTAAAAACACACAAATGAAGTTATTAATCAGATTATTAAATGAAATATGACTATTGAAACTATTGATAGTTCAGCATACTATTGGCGATAGTAATCGATAGTTCAAGTTGCTATCGATGCATTGCTATTGGGACGATCACTATTGCAATACATCGATAGCTTGATTTATTATATACCTATCAATAATATATAGTACCTTCATTTTCTTACAATGGAATACAACAACCTGTATCACACTTCATATGCTACTAGACAAAGAATTAGTATCACTATCTTACTAAAAATAGAACAGCGGTTTTTCCAATGATTCAAGCAAGTTTTACGCCACTATGCGCGAGAACGTCAAGACGACGGTATGTCATACAAACAAAACAACTAGGTCAGACCAATGAACACCAACACCTTAAAAACTACATACATTTTCCCGCTGCACTTTATCGAGAAATAATATGCTTTATTGAATGTGTATGCAATATCAATGCAAATATTTCTATATTAATGATGTGTAAGAGGTATATAATAAAAGGATCATTACTAGAGTAGGTAAATTCTAGATCAGGATCACACTCGAAGCTCCGCCCCACGTATGATCCTTGATCTGGCATTTACCTACTCGAGAAGCCTAATAAATTGACTCCTATGCATTTTTTTTTATTATTCTGACGTTCTATGTTGATGTTCGCCAATACGAAAAATTTCAAAAGAGCATTAAACGTGTATTTTAACACACTACCTACTCGAGGTGATACAAACTTCCAGAACACCTTACTCTAGTCATAATCCTATTGTATTGTTACACCTCTAGAGCTCATGCTCGAATTTATCGATGCATTGCTATTGGGACGATCACTATTGCAATACATCGATAGTTAGATGTTTTGTTACACTTCTAGATCTCATGCTCAAATTTATAGTGCTGACACACTTGAATACCATGCAGGAGACTCCACTTAGTGATCTGTTTAAAAAACACAGCATCCTTACAGTTTATTTGTTTGTATGGTGTTTTACGTCATTTTCAACACATACAAGGTTATATATGACGGTCGATTTTTAGTGGTGGAGGCAGACCACCCACTTTTTCCCAGGTAGAATCAGTACTGTACACCTCCCTCCATCTGTAAGAATCGACACTTCCTCACTTACAAGTCGAGCTCCCAGTGGGATTCAAACCCGCAGCAGTGAGACTCTATCTTTCACGAGTGCCTGTTCAATATTAAATTTATTAAACAAGTGGATAAACTGTACGATGGGATGCTGTGCAGAGTATCATATTAATCTGATTGCACCTCGCACAAAATCCTAGGAATTTCATTGGATTAGAACGGTCACATGGTGACCCTCTATTATTCTATAGTGGGTCAGTAGATTTCATAGGGGGTCAATAAAACAGTATGGACTACAATTCCGATTCAAAGTTTAAAACATTTGCAAATAGTTCTTTAAGTCGTTAGTAACAAACATTACAAGTAAATTAAAATTTTAAACTGTACCGGTTGTGACGTCAAATTGCGCGAACGTCTCTATGATGTTTAAAATAGGTTAAATATCGGTGTTTGCCTTAGAAAAGGTGCTCAATGCAATAAATCTGTTATTGGGTTTGTTACTAACCCTTACAGAAATATGCCTTGCCCCCTATAAATCTTACTGACCCCATCTATTTCTGTAGGGTGTCAGTAACAAACCCAAGAACTAATATTATCCGACAAATGTAATAAATTCATTATCAGATAGGCACGAATGTGAAATTCTTTTTTCTAATGTTAAATTTATTAAACAAGTTGGATAAATTGTATGACGTGAGGCTGTGCAGAGTATCATATCAATTTTATCCGAGTGTAATAAATTCTGTATTAAATAGGCACGTATGTGAGATTCTTTTTTCTAACAGAACTCCAAAAAAGCATCCTTAAGCAACATGTATTAGTAAAGCTGCCTATAGCCAATTTCACCGGTACTTCGGAAATCTCTGTACAATGTTTGGAATTTCAGTCACATGGCGCAAAGTCACATAATTTCAAGAACTAATCTGATGCTGGTAGTAACAGAAGTATCCACAATCACAAACTAACCAGTTTCAATGTTTATATATTGAGTTACTTATGCATATTTGCTTGCTAAAACGCCGCAGTCATTAGTGATCTTCTATACAGAAACTCGCAGTCATTAGTGATCTTCTATACAGAAACTCGCAGTCATTAGTGATCTTCTATACAGAAACTCGCAGTCATTAGTGATCTTCTATACAGAAACTCGCAGTCATTAGTGATCTTCTATACAGAAACTCGCAGTCATTAGTGATCTTCTATACAGAAACTATCTCGACTTATTCATGTTATTACTTGAAAACTAGATCGGACTTGAAGGCTATAAGAATTTTTTTGAATTGTTTACATTGGAGCATGTGCGCGAAGTTGGAACCAATGTTAAGATAGAAACATTCATTTCGACAATTATCATGTTTTTTAATTATATCAACAAACACGCTTTATGTTTTCTACAGTACCAAACACATTAATAGCAAATATCTGCCATGCGTTCAAGTTATAGTCTGACATTTAATAATGTCAAATTGGGCACAGCTACAATGAATATTGAATGTGCCTACCAGCATATGACTGGTCAACCTAGTTGTCTATTTGGAGCTCGATATTATCCTTGATCGTTTGGCAAATGTCAGGGTGAAATCGGATGTAAGCAACGTTGTCATATCATGACATGTTTGTATGATGATGCCATATGTTGACTCGAGATTCTCTGTACTACAACATTACTACCTACAGTCGATTACCTTAGTCTGGTATTTTAAAGGTTATGGAAATCGATGAGGCAATTCTTATGTACTCTGAGCTGAACGGGAAAAAACGACGGATGATTCGGCCTTCATTTGCATATTTATTACACTAGTGTAATATTAGGAACACATCATACTCTCCCACACCACAAGTTATGTGATAAAAGATATGCATTTTAAAAAATTACAATATCAGAACCACACAGAGAACAGATTAATCGAAATGAAACGAACCTGCCCACTCTTTCTGGATATAACGCAGCCGCCATTAAGGAACACATTCCCCCGAGGGAGGACCCAACGCTGGCATGGAGCTGTAATATAGGTTATTAATTATGTATAGCGATATGAGCATAATGACTAGTACATAATGCAACAGACATTATCGAACACATTCCCACATGGCAGAACCCGATTCCGGCATGAAGTACACATTCCCTCAATTGATTACACAATTCCCTAAAAATTTATAGCTTAGACATGACATTAAGCAAAGATAAAGTTCCCGTTATTACAAACCGGTAAGGAACTTATAACAACAAATCATATGTATCAATATACACCCACATTGTGAAGTCCAGGTCAGGTTAAAAATTCAAAATGGTGAAAGTCATTTCCATTTTTAGAATTACAATTTAATTAGTTAACCCGCTAAGAACTACTATAATAGCCTTTGCGTCTATTGTAAACCCAGATCAGCCTGCGAGTAACTCGGATCAGGGTTTACAATGTGCGGCTGCTGATCAGCCCAAAACACCCCTTTGTTACATAAATGGAACGGTCTTAATTCAAAGAAAGAACAGTGCATTATCTATATGTAGCAGGTTAAGAGTTAGTTATGAACTTACATATTCAATCCCTAGATGATCAAGTAGAGAAAACTGTGATTTAACCACGTCCTCAACGCTGATGGTAGGGAAGGTCGTTGCATATTGCTGAAACAAAATTAAAATAATTCAACATGCAACGAAATACCATATACATGAAGAAATTAAATGAAATGGGGTTTTGAGTCCAGTTACCACATCATATTAATATGTTATATTCAGACAACAGTCTCAGAAGTTTCTCATTCAAACATGCCTTTGAAAGGGAGTGACACCACACAGCACAGAGGTTTCTCATTCAAACATGCCTTTGCCAGTGAGCGACACCACGCAGCACAGAGGTTTCTCATTCAAACATGCCTTTGAAAGGGAGCGACACCACACAGCACAGAGGTTTCTCATTCAAACATGCCTTTGAAAGGGAGCTACACCATGCAGCACAGAGGTTTCTCATTCAAACATGCCTTTGAAAGGGAGCAACACCACGCAGCACAGAGGTTTCTCATTCAAACATGCCTTTGAAAGGGAGCGACACCACACAGCACAGAGGTTTCTCATTCAAACATGCCTTTGAAAGGGAGCAACACCACGCAGCACAGAGTTTTCTCATTCAAACATGCCTTCGCCAGGGAGCGACATCACGCAGCACATAGGTTTCTCATTCAAACATGCCTTCGCCAGGGAGCGACATCACGCAGCACAGAGGTTTCTCATTCAAACATGCCTTCGCCAGGGTGCGACATCACGCAGCACAGAGGTTTCTCATTCAAACATGCCTTCGCCCGGGAGCGACATCACGCAGCACATAGGTTTCTCATTCAAACATGCCTTCGCCAGGGTGCGACATCACGCAGCACAGAGGTTTCTCATTCAAACATGCCTTCGCCAGGGAGCGACATCACGCAGCACACAGGTTTCTCATTCAAACATGCCTTCGCCAGGGAGCGACATCACGCAGCACATATGTTTCTCATTCAAACATGCCTTCGCCAGGGAGCGACATCACGCAGCACAGAGGTTTCTCATTCAAAAATGCCTTTGCCAGGGTGCGACATCACGCAGCACAGAGGTTTCTCATTCAAACATGCCTTCGCCAGGGAGCGACACCACGCAGCACATAGGTTTCTCATTCAAACATGCCTTTGCCAGGGAGCGACATCACACAGCACAGAGGTTTCTCATTCAAACATGCCTTCGCCAGGGAGCGACATCACGCAGCACATAGGTTTCTCATTCAAACATGCCTTTGCCAGGGAGCGACATCACGCAGCACAGAGGTTTCTCATTCAAACATGCCTTTGCCAGGGTGCGACATCACGCAGCACAGAGGTTTCTCATTCAAACATGCCTTCGCCAGGGAGCGACACCACGCAACACATAGGTTTCTCATTCAAACATGCCTTTGCCAGGGAGCGACATCACGCAGCACAGAGGTTTCTCATTCAAACATGCCTTCACCAGGGTGCGACATCACGCAGCAGAGGTTTCTCATTCAAACATGCCTTCGCCAGGGAGCGACATCACGCAGCACATAGGTTTCTCATTCAAACATGCCTTCGCCAGGGTGCGACATCACGCAGCACAGAGGTTTCTCATTCAAACATGCCTTCGCCAGGGAGCGACATCACGCAGCACACAGGTTTCTCATTCAAACATGCCTTCGCCAGGGAGCGACATCACGCAGCACATAGGTTTCTCATTCAAACATGCCTTCGCCAGGGAGCGACATCACGCAGCACAGAGGTTTCTCATTCACACATGCCTTTGCCAGGGTGCGACATCACGCAGCACAGAGGTTTCTCATTCAAACATGCCTTCGCCAGGGAGCGACACCACGCAGCACATAGGTTTCTCATTCAAACATGCCTTTGCCAGGGAGCGACATCACACAGCACAGAGGTTTCTCATTCAAACATGCCTTCGCCAGGGAGCGACATCACGCAGCACATAGGTTTCTCATTCAAACATGCCTTTGCCAGGGAGCGACATCACGCAGCACAGAGGTTTCTCATTCAAACATGCCTTTGCCAGGGTGCGACATCACACAGCACAGAGGTTTCTCATTCAAACATGCCTTCGCCAGGGAGCGACACCACGCAACACATAGGTTTCTCATTCAAACATGCCTTTGCCAGGGAGCGACATCACGCAGCACAGAGGTTTCTCATTCAAACATGCCTTCGCCAGGGAGCGACATCACGCAGCACATAGGTTTCTCATTCAAACATGCCTTCGCCAGGGTGCGACATCACACAGCACAGAGGTTTCTCATTCAAACATGCCTTCGCCAGGGAGCGACACCACGCAGCACATAGGTTTCTCATTCAAACATGCCTTTGCCAGGGTGCGACACCACACAGCACAGAGGTTTCTCATTCAAACATGCCTTCGCCAGGGAGCGACATCACGCAGCACAGAGGTTTCTCATTCAAACATGCCTTTGCCAGGGTGCGACATCACGCAGCACAGAGGTTTCTCATTCAAACATGCCTTTGCCAGGGTGCGACATCACGCAGCACAGAAGTTTCTCATTCAAACATGCCTTTAATTTTTGAAAGGGAGCAACACCACGCAGCACAGAGGTTTCTCATTCAAGCATGCCTTTGAAAGGGAGAGACACCACGCAGCACAGAGGTTTCTCATTCAAACATGCCTTTGCCAGGGAGCGACACCACGCAGTACAGGTTTCTCATTCAAACATGCCTTTGCCAGGGAGCGACACCACGCGTCATAGAGGTTTCTCATTCAAACATGCCTTTGCCAGGGAGTGACACCACATAGCACAGAGGTTTCTCATTCAAACATGCCTTTGCCAGGGAGCGACACCATGCAGCATAGAGGTTTCTCTTTCAAACATGCCTTTGCCAGGGAGCGACACCACGCAGCACCGAGGTTTCTCATTCAAACATGCCTTTGCCAGGCAGCGATACCAAGCAGCACAGAGGTTTCTCATTCAAACATGCCTTTGCCAGGGAACGACACCACACAGCACAGAGGTTTCTCATTCAAACATGCCTTTGCCAGGGAGGGACACCACACAGCACAGAGGTTTCTCATTCAAACATGCCTTTGCCAGAGAGCGACACCATGCAGCACACAGGTTTCTCATTCAAACATGTCTTTGCCAAGGAGGGACACCACACAGCACAGAGGTTTCTCATTCAAACAAGCCTTTGCCAGGGAGGGACACCACACATCACAGAGGTTTCTCATTCAAACATGCCTTTGCCAGAGAGCGACACCATGCAGCACAGAGGTTTCTCATTCGAACATGTCTTTGCCAAGGAGGGACACCACACAGCACAGAGGTTTCTCATTCAAACATGCCTTTGCCAGTGAGCGACACCATGCAGCAGAGGTTTCTCATTCAAACATGTCTTTGCCAAGGAGGGACACCACACAGCACAGAGGTTTCTCATTGAAACATGCCTTTGCCAGAGAGCGACACCATGCAGCACACAGGTTTCTCATTCAAACATGTCTTTGCCAAGGAGGGACATCACGCAGCACAGAGGTTTCTCATTGAAACATGCCTTTGCCAGGGAGGGACACCACACAGCACAGAGGTTTCTAATTGAAACATGCCTTTGCCAGAGAGCGACACCATGCAGCACAGAGGTTTCTCATTCGAACATGTCTTTGCCAAGGAGGGACACCACATAGCACAGAGGTTTCTCATTCAAGCATGCCTTTGACAGGGAGCGACATCACACAGCACAGAGGTTTCTCATTCAAGCATGCCTTTGCCAGGGTGCGACATCACGCAGCACAGAGGTTTCTCATTCAAACATGCCTTCGCCAGGGAGCGACACCACGCAACACATAGGTTTCTCATTCAAACATGCCTTTGCCAGGGAGCGACATCACGCAGCACAGAGGTTTCTCATTCAAACATGCCTTCGCCAGGGTGCGACATCACGCAGCAGAGGTTTCTCATTCAAACATGCCTTCGCCAGGGAGCGACATCACGCAGCGCATAGGTTTCTCATTCAAACATGCCTTCGCCAGGGTGCGACATCACGCAGCACAGAGGTTTCTCATTCAAACATGCCTTCGCCAGGGAGCGACATCACGCAGCACACAGGTTTCTCATTCAAACATGCCTTCGCCAGGGAGCGACATCACGCAGCACATAGGTTTCTCATTCAAACATGCCTTCGCCAGGGAGCGACATCACGCAGCACAGAGGTTTCTCATTCACACATGCCTTTGCCAGGGTGCGACATCACGCAGCACAGAGGTTTCTCATTCAAACATGCCTTCGCCAGGGAGCGATACCACGCAGCACATAGGTTTCTCATTCAAACATGCCTTTGCCAGGGAGCGACATCACACAGCACAGAGGTTTCTCATTCAAACATGCCTTCGCCAGGGAGCGACATTACGCAGCACATAGGTTTCTCATTCAAACATGCCTTTGCCAGGGAGCGACATCACGCAGCACAGAGGTTTCTCATTCAAACATGCCTTTGCCAGGGTGCGACATCACACAGCACAGAGGTTTCTCATTCAAACATGCCTTCGCCAGGGAGCGACACCACACAACACATAGGTTTCTCATTCAAACATGCCTTTGCCAGGGAGCGACATCACGCAGCACAGAGGTTTCTCATTCAAACATGCCTTCGCCAGGGAGCGACATCACGCAGCACATAGGTTTCTCATTCAAACATGCCTTCGCCAGGGTGCGACATCACACAGCACAGAGGTTTCTCATTCAAACATGCCTTCGCCAGGGAGCGACACCACGCAGCACATAGGTTTCTCATTCAAACATGCCTTTGCCAGGGTGCGACACCACACAGCACAGAGGTTTCTCATTCAAACATGCCTTCGCCAGGGAGCGACATCACGCAGCACAGAGGTTTCTCATTCAAACATGCCTTTGCCAGGGTGCGACATCACGCAGCACAGAGGTTTCTCATTCAAACATGCCTTTGCCAGGGTGCGACATCACGCAGCACAGAAGTTTCTCATTCAAACATGCCTTTAATTTTTGAAAGGGAGCAACACCACGCAGCACAGAGGTTTCTCATTCAAGCATGCCTTTGAAAGGGAGAGACACCACGCAGCACAGAGGTTTCTCATTCAAACATGCCTTTGCCAGGGAGCGACACCACGCAGTACAGGTTTCTCATTCAAACATGCCTTTGCCAGGGAGCGACACCACGCGTCATAGAGGTTTCTCATTCAAACATGCCTTTGCCAGGGAGTGACACCACATAGCACAGAGGTTTCTCATTCAAACATGCCTTTGCCAGGGAGCGACACCACGCAGCATAGAGGTTTCTCTTTCAAACATGCCTTTGCCAGGGAGCGACACCACGCAGCACCGAGGTTTCTCATTCAAACATGCCTTTGCCAGGCAGCGATACCAAGCAGCACAGAGGTTTCTCATTCAAACATGCCTTTGCCAGGGAGCGACACCACACAGCACAGAGGTTTCTCATTCAAACATGCCTTTGCCAGGGAGGGACACCACACAGCACAGAGGTTTCTCATTCAAACATGCCTTTGCCAGAGAGCGACACCATGCAGCACACAGGTTTCTCATTCAAACATGTCTTTGCCAAGGAGGGACACCACACAGCACAGAGGTTTCTCATTCAAACAAGCCTTTGCCAGGGAGGGACACCACACATCACAGAGGTTTCTCATTCAAACATGCCTTTGCCAGAGAGCGACACCATGCAGCACAGAGGTTTCTCATTCGAACATGTCTTTGCCAAGGAGGGACACCACACAGCACAGAGGTTTCTCATTCAAACATGCCTTTGCCAGTGAGCGACACCATGCAGCAGAGGTTTCTCATTCAAACATGTCTTTGCCAAGGAGGGACACCACACAGCACAGAGGTTTCTCATTGAAACATGCCTTTGCCAGAGAGCGACACCATGCAGCACACAGGTTTCTCATTCAAACATGTCTTTGCCAAGGAGGGACATCACGCAGCACAGAGGTTTCTCATTGAAACATGCCTTTGCCAGGGAGGGACACCACACAGCACAGAGGTTTTTAATTGAAACATGCCTTTGCCAGAGAGCGACACCATGCAGCACAGAGGTTTCTCATTCGAACATGTCTTTGCCAAGGAGGGACACCACACAGCACAGAGGTTTCTCATTCAAGCATGCCTTTGACAGGGAGCGACATCACACAGCACAGAGGTTTCTCATTCAAGCATGCCTTTGCCAGGGAGCGACATCATGCAGCAGAGGTTTGCAGCTCTAAAGCTCCAGGCATTATAGACTGAGCAAGTATTGAGGAAAAAGAATTTCAATAATGCTGATCTTTTATCAGGAAGAGCACAATTGAGGGAACAAATTTCAGTTAAATCTGTTGAGGGGTTTTAGAAGAGATGTCATTTTTTGTGAAAATCAATTACAGATACCAAGTTAATACCAAATAATGGAAAAGGTTGTGAACTAAAACGTGCTGGATTGGCAAACTTCAGTGAAAATTATGACCAAGTTTCATTCACGTTCATTTCAGAGATGACATTTTTGTAAACAAGAGGGTCAAAAATGGACCTGAATACCCGAGGATTACGCAGTGATGAAAAAAGTGTTACCTCGCAAATGCTGATTGGCGCGGCCATCTTTAACCCCAGGGATTTCAAATGAGCAAACTCAATAGGCAGGGGTTAGCGATCATTAATAACAATAATAAAGAACAAGAAGCTGTACAAGCTAAAATGGGTCTTGTATCAAAGGGCTCTTGTATCAAAGGGTTTCATCATAAAAGACCCCTCAATACTTTTTTTACTAGTGCAAAACACAACCCGCAAAATCATAAACCTCTGTCTTGTGTAGTTTATGAGAAGAAATTGTTGAAGTTTTTCTCTATATAAGGCTTTGTAAAACTGGCGGGACCAAATATGACCCCAGAGTCACCACTTGAACAAATCTGGTAACGGACCATAAGCTTATAGTAAATGCAAAATATTAAACCTCTGGCTCTAGTAGTTCAAGAGAAGAAGATTTTTAAAGTTTTTTCCTGTATAAGTCTACGTAAAAGTGTGACCCTTGGGGCAGGGCCAAATTTGACCACAGGGTCACGATTTGAACAAACTTTCTAGAGGACCATAAGCTACATGTAATACATGAGAGCTCTGTACCTTGTGGTTTTAGAGAAGAAGATTTTTTAGGTTTTTTAGTATACCGGTACAAGGCTATGCAAAACATTCAAAATCCCCATATACAAATTTTAGACCAACGGAGCACGGCCCAAGGAGTCCTTAAAGGGACTGGCGCTATTTGAAAGTTTTATGATTTGAATGGTTTTGAATGGTTTTGAATGGTGTTTTATAACACCATTTTACAGCACATTTTAGGTTATGTATGACGGTCAATTTTTAGTGTTTAGTGGTGGAGGCAGACCACCTACTTACTTCTGGGCAGAACCAGTACTTTATACCGCACGCCATCCATAAGAATCGACACTTTCTCACTTAAGGTATTACACGTATCAATACAAACATGCATAAAACCAGCACTAGGCACATACTAGGCATCAACATCAGGGTCTTCTACAGAATTTATTTAAAGGGACACTGTCCGTAAGTAAGCAGATATTGAGCATAACCAAATAACTGTCTGACTTTTATTCAGTGGAATGTATACATGAAAACATGAGGATAGACACTAAGAAGTATGTATTAATACATTCGTGAGTTTGAAAAAAAAAAGTTTTAATTATTATATGTAAATAAAGTGGGACCCACAATATTTACCTTTTCTGCGATCACGTGACTTCCATTAGTGCATTAGGTTCTCTTCGTAGTATGTATAGCGTAATATGTATAGCCCCCTTAGCTCAGTCGGGAGCGTTGTCGACCACTTTACGCTCATGCACACTATTATTACTGCGAGAGTAATTTTAGTTTGGGCTGCGAGTTCAAATGCACAAAGCAGATTTACTTTTTTTTGTACCGCGATTGAATTCCGTTAAACAATCTTGCTTTTAATTAGTAAATATTCAATAATGTTTAGTATGCAATGTTTGCGAACATAATTATTGCGTGTTTTATAAGCTAAAAGTTACGGACAGTGTCCCTTTAAGGGATAGATGGATATTAAATTTGAATGTTATGGGATGCATGTGGGAGGGAGTTACCCTTCGAGCGATCAATATTTTTAGGGATCATGATTTATTTAGATGCAATGTGAAGTATATTTCAACTGTAAATGAAAGGATATTTAAGAAGTATAGCCTATAAGGAGCTATTTACAGACAGGTATAATGCATTTTGAAGGTTTGTTAAGTGTTTTTAAGGGATAGGGCAGAGAGATCAAAGGATAGGGGGTTAACTAAGGAGTAGGGGAAAATTAGATTTTAGAATTAAGGGATAGGGGGAATACGCTTTTAAATGGCCTGTGGAAGACCCTGAACATCTGTCTGATTCAGTATAGTTAATGGAAAACTAGACTCGGCCAGCTTTTGTTGTATAAATCAGTAATAGTAAGTCATATGATGCGTTAAGGCTCTTTATGTTTCGTGATCAAAGCACAGTAACATTCCATTTTGAAATATACAGCTGGGAGCAATATAAACCCCATAAAATAAATATTTATGATTTAGCAACAAAAACCAGCCAAGCGTCGAGTTTTCCAGATCAAACATTTTCATGAACAATAATTAAACTGACGGTAACACGTAGCTTAATTTCAAGCATGTAAAAATACAATCATAACGGTACATATAAATGCACTGACTCAGAGGTAGTATATGTTATATAGTATGCAGTAAACAACTTAATGCACTGCATTATGCATGTTATCTAATTAAGTTATTGAGTTTTTTGGCTTTATTTCTGGGTTAAAACCGTCTGCATTACCGAAGAGCAGGGAACAGTTCTTAAAGGGACTGGAGCGCTCTTGAAGGATTGTGGATGTCTATCCAAATATTTTTTTTATATGAATTAAGCCACTGATTTACTTCAGTCATCCGCACCACTGAGTTTAGTCAGTGTGTTCTTAGGAAAGACACTGAATTCAGCCAGTATTGATAAGAACAAAATAGAAACATGGTAAAATAAAACAAGTTCCACTGCAAGTACTAAAGCATTGCTAATTAATAAATCACTGTTTACTCGATCAAAGAGTGGCTGAATTTAGTCATTTAATGCTAGGTTAGCATTGTTTGCTTATAAACAGAGCTAAATTGAGAAAAAGTGAAGTCTTAAAGAACTTAATTACTAATTTTCATAGAATTGTAGTAAATGTTTGCAATTTTGGCTCAATCAGAAAAGGGTCAAACCAAATGAGAATGTGTTACTTCTCCTTAGCAACGCCATCAGATGGTGACGTGAACAGGTAGGTCCTGTGTATCACAGTCCATCCCCAGAGCATGTTAAAGAATCATAGGAATATAGTCGTGAGAGTAGGGCAGGACGTGAACAGGTAGGTCCCGTGTATCACAGTCCATCAAAGAATCATAGGAATATAAGTGAGAGTAAGCCAGGATGTGACCAGGTAGGTCCCGTGTATCACAGTCCATCCGCAGAGCATGTTAAAGAATCATATAGGAATATAAGTGAGAGTAAGCCAGGACATGAGGTAAGTCCCGTGTATCACAGTCTATCCGCAGAGCATGTTAAAGAATCATAGGAATATAGTAGTGAGAGTTGGGCAGGTTAGAGCACATTAATGAATCACAGGATTATAGTAGTAAGAGTAGGGCAGGTTAGAGCATGTTAATGAATCGTAGGAATATAGTAGTAAGAGTAGGGCAGGTTAGAGCACATTAATGATACATAAGAACATAGTTGTAAGAGTAGGGCAAGTTAGAGCACGTTAATGAATCATAGTAATATAGTAGTAAAAGTAGGGCAGGTTAAAGCACGTTAATGAATGATAGGAATATAGTAATAGGAGTAGGGCAGAACGAATCATAGGAATATAGTAGTAAGAGTAGGGCAGGTTAGAGCATGTTAATGAATCATAGGAATATAGTAGTAAGAGTAGGGCAGGTTAGAGCACGCTAATGAATCATAGGAATATAGTAGTAAGAGTAGGGCAGGTTAGAGCATGTTAATGAATCATAGGAATATAATAGTAAGAGTAGGGCAAGTTAGAGCACATTAATGAATCACAGGACTATAACAGTAAGAGTAGGGCAGGTTAGAGCATGTTAATGAATCATAGGAATATAATAGTAAGAGTAGGGCAGGTTAGAGCATGTTAATGGTAAGAGTAGGGCAGGTTAGAGCACGTTAATGAATCATAGGAATATAGTAGTAAGAGTAGGGCAGGTTAGAGCATGTTAATGGTAAGATTAGGGCAGGTTATAGCACGTTAATAAATCATAGGAATATAGTAGTAAGAGAAGGGCAGGTTAGAGCATGTTAATGGTAAGAGTAGGGCAGGTTAGAGCACGTTAATAAATCATAGGAATATAGTAGCAAGAGTAGGATAGGTTAGAGTATGTTAATTAATCATAGGAATATAATAGTAAGAGTAGGGCAGGTTAGAACACGTTAATGAATAATAGGAATATAGTAGTAAAACTAGGGCAGGTTAGGACTATAGCAGTGAGAGTAGGGCAGGTTAGAGCATGTTAATGAATCATATGAATATAATAGTGAGAGTAGGGCAGGTTAGAGCACGTTAATGAAATCATAGGAATATAGCAGTAAGAGTAGGGCAGGTTAGAGAACGCTAATGAATCATAGGAATATAGTAGTGGAAGTAGGGCATGTTAGAGCACGTTAATAAATCGTAGGAATATAGAAGTAAGAGTAGGGCAGGTTAGAGCACGTTAATGAATCATCGGAATATAACAGTAAGAGTAGGGCAAGTTAGAGCACATTAATGAATCATATAGGAGTATAGTAGTGAGAGTAGGGCAGGTTAGAGCACGTTAATGAATCATATAGAAATATAATAGTGAGAGTAGGGCAGGTTAGAGCATGTTAATAAATCATAGGAATATAGTAGTAAGAGTAGGGCAGGTTAGAGCAAGTTAATGAATCATATAGGAATACAGTAGTGAGAGTAGGGCAGGTTAGAGCATGTTAATGAATCATATAGGAATATAGTAGTGAGAGTAGGGCAGGTTAGAGCACATTAATGAATCATAGGAATATAGTAGTAAGAGTAGGGCAGGTAAGAGCATGTTAATGAATTATAGGAATACAGTAGTAGTGTAGGGCAGGTTAGAGCATGTTAATGAATCATAGGAATATAATAGTAAGAGTAGGGCAGGTTAGAGCATGTTAATGAATCATATAGGAGTATAGTAGTGAGAGTAGGGCAGGCAAGAGCATGTTAATGAATCATATTGGAATATAGTAGTGAGAGTAGGGCAGGTTAGAGCATGCTAATGAATCATAGGAATATAGTAGTAAGAGTAGGGTAGGTTAGAGCATGTTAATGAATCATATAGGAATATAGTAGTAAGAGTAGGGCAGGTTAGAGCATGTTAATAAATCATAGGAATATAGTAGTAAGAGTAGGGCAGGTTAGAGCATGTTAATGAATCATAGGAATATAGTAGTAAGAGTAGGGCAGGTTAGAGCATGTTAATGCATCATAGGAATATAGTAGTAATAGTAGGGCAGGTTGGAGCATGTTAATGAATCATAGGAATATAGTAGTAAGAGTAGGGCAGGTTAGAGCATGTTAATAAATCATAGGAATATAGTAGTAAGAGCAGGGCAGGTTAGAGCATGTTAATGAATCATAGGAATATAGTAGTAAGAGTAGGGCAGGTTAGAGCACGCTAATGAATCATAGGAATATAGTAGTAAGAGTAGGGCAGGTTAGAGCATGTTAATGAATCATAGGAATATAATAGTAAGAGTAGGGCAAGTTAGAGCACGTTAATGAATCACAGGTATATAACAGTAAGAGTAGGGCAGGTAAGAGCATGTTAATGAATCATAGGAATATAATAGTAAGAGTAGGGCAGGTTAGAGCATGTTAATGGTAAGAGTAGGGCAGGTTAGAGCACGTTAATGAATCATAGGAATATAGTAGTAAGAGTAGGGCAGGTTAGAGCATGTTAATGGTAAGAGTAGGGCAGGTTATAGCACGTTAATAAATCATAGGAATATAGTAGTAAGAGTAGGGCAGGTTAGAGCATGTTAATGGTAGGAGTAGGGCAGGTTAGAGCACGTTAATAAATCATAGGAATATAGTAGCAAGAGTAGGATAGGTTAGAGTATGTTAATTAATCATAGGAATATAATAGTAAGAGAAGGGCAGGTTAGAACACGTTAATGAATAATAGGAATATAGTAGTAAAACTAGGGCAGGTTAGGACTATAATAGTGAGAGTAGGGCAGGTTAGAGCATGTTAATGAATCATATGAATATAATAGTGAGAGTAGGGCAGGTTAGAGCACGTTAATGAAATCATAGGAATATAGCAGTAAGAGTAGGGCAGGTTAGAGAACGCTAATGAATCATAGGAATATAGTAGTGGAAGTAGGGCATGTTAGAGCACGTTAATGAATCAACGGAATATAACAGTAAGAGTAGGGCAGGTTAGAGCACGTTAATGAATCATATAGGAGTATAGTAGTGAGAGTAGGGCAGGTTAGAGCACGTTAATGAATCATATAGAAATATAATTGTGAGAGAAGGGCAGGTTAGAGCATGTTAATAAATCATAGGAATATAGTAGTAAGAGTAGGGCAGGTTAGAGCACGTTAATGAATCATATAGGAATATAGTAGTGAGAGTAGGGCAGGTTAGAGCACATTAATGAATCATAGGAATATAGTAGTAAGAGTAGGGCAGGTTAGAGCATGTTAATGAATTATAGGAATATAGTAGTAGTGTAGGGCAGGTTAGAGCACGTTAATGAATCATAGGAATATAATAGTAAGAGTAGGGCAGGTTAGAGCATGTTAATGAATCATATAGGAGTATAGTAGTGAGAGTAGGGCAGGTAAGAGCATGTTAATGAATCATATAGGAATATAGTAGTGAGAGTAGGGCAGGTTAGAGCATGTTAATGAATCATAGGAATATAGTAGTAAGAGTAGGGCAGGTTAGAGCACGTTAATAAATCATATAGGAATATAGTAGTGAGAGTAGGGCAGGTTAGAGCACGTTAATGAATCATATAGGAATATAGCAGTGAGAGTAGGGCAGTTTAGAGCACGTTAATGAATCATATAGGAATATAGTAGTGGGAGTAGGGCAGGTTAGAGCATGTTAATGAATCATAGGAATATAGTAGTAAGAGTAGGGCAGGTTAGAGCATGTTAATGAATCAAAGGAATATAGTAGTGGGAGTAGGGCAGGTTAGAGCACGTTAATGACTCATATAGGAATATAGTAGTGAGAGTGGGGCAGGTTAGAGCATGTTAATGAATATATAGCGGAAATTCCCGTGTTGCGTTTTCATATCACTTGAGTGTAGTAGTAAGAGTAGGGCAGGTCAGAGCATGTTAATGAATCATAGGAATATAGTAGTAAGAGTAGGGCAGGTTAGAGCACGTTAATGAATCATATAGGAATATAGTAGTAAGAGTAGGGCAGGTTAGAGCATGTTAATGAATCATAGGAATATAGTAGTAAGAGTAGGGCAGGTTAGAGCATGTTAATGAATCATAGGAATATAGTAGTGAGAGTAGGGCAGGACTTGAACAAGTAGGTCCCGTGTATCACAGTCCATCCACAGAGCACGTTAAAGAATCATAGGAATATACAAGCGAGAGTAGGGTGGGTTTTCAGATTCCTATGTATCCTCCCCCTCCCTCTGGAGCGGCTCTAAATAACCTTAACAATGTGTTAGTTAACCGTTGAACAACAAACAATTCCTTTACTGCAGTAAGTTACTTATTTTCATAAAAAGAAGTTGACATGCACTAAACTGCGTCTTGAGCATCACTGTGGCCAAGGGGTTAATGACGTTGCGTCGTAAACCTTCTCGCCTCTCAACATGCTCAACGCTGTGGGTTCGAATCCCACTGTGAGCAAAGGGCAATAACTCTTAATTTGAATGATGACCTAAAACACCTCAGAGCCGGGATCTGTTAGATGAATTAAGGCCCGATTATCAAAATTAGACCTTTACATTTTATGATTTTTTTTTGTACATTTAATTGATAATATTTGGTTTTAAAAATACATTTTATGAGTACTAAATACTAAATAGTGTGTTGTGCTAGTGCTGTGTACCAGGCTCGTGCGTAATGAATACCGCCTAAAACTCCCTGAATACTGCGTACCAAAAGTGGGTGTTTCAGCCTCATACACATATATACATTCATTGAAAGCAATACCATATCATCATTTCATCACAACTGGCTGATCTCACTGTTGAATTAGATCATGCTTCACATATATGCATTACATAAATTTTATCAAAAGAAAATTGAATTAAATTGAATGTTGTTTAATGGCTCATTAACACAGTACAGGTTATTTACAGCCGCCCCAGAGAGAGGGGAAAGATACATAGGAATCCGGGAACCGTGCCCTACTCTTATTATCAAACAGATTCCTATGGTTCTTTAACGTGCTCGGAGGATAGACCGATACACGGGACCGCCCAGTTTACGTCCCCGACGGATGAGGCTATTGAGGGAAAGTGTCTTGCCCAAGAACACACCAACGAAACTCAGTGGCACCACGGAGGATTGAACCCGGGACCTCCGGTTACAAATCCGCCGCACTATTGACTGCGCCACGCCAGCCCTCAAGATAAAAAGCTATGAAATGACCACTTTTAAATTAATACATGCAATGGCTGAAATAAATAGATGGAGCATTAACAGTTTCCTTAAACGTATCGCAATAATTATAAATTACAACAAAGTCGTATCAAGCCATATAGGAATTCCCAAGTTATAAATAGTTCGAAGGAATTCCCAAGTTATAAACAGCATGGAGGAATTCCCAAGTTATAAATAGCATGGAGGAATTCCCAAGTTATAAATAGCTGTCACATGGAGCAACTCGGCTGGATCTGCAATACAGTACAACTTCTTTTTACTGCCAAAGTTAAAATAGCTAACCCCACATTACCATAGTTAGGGAATACCTCCTTCTGGTCTTTAATGTTGTACCTTCAGCTTAATTTTTTTGGTGGTTTATGGCTCATTAGTCTAGTTTTATTAATTTAGTAAAACAATAATGTATTTGAACAATTATAAACAAAGCGTTCATGATATACTTCCCTTAATAATGATGGCGGGAGGTGTACAGTACTGGTTCTACCCAGGAAATGTGGGTGTCTGACTGTACCTTACAGATGGCGGGAGGTGTACAGTACTGGTTCTACCCAGGAAATGTGGGTGGTCTGTCTGTACCTTACAGATGGCGGGAGGTGTACAGTACTGGTTCTACCCAGAAAATGTGGGTGGTCTGTCTGAACCTTACAGATGGCGGGAGGTGTACAGTACTGGTTCTACCCAGGAAATGTGTGTGGTCTGTCTGTACCTTACAGATGGCGGGAGTTGTACAGTACTGGTTCTACCCAGGAAATGTGGGTGGTCTGTCTGTACCTTACAGATGGCGGGAGGTGTACAGTACTGGTTCTACCCAGGAAATGTGGGTGGTCTGTCTGTACCTTACAGATGGCGGGAGGTGTACAATACTGGTTCTACCCAGGAAATGTGGGTGGTCTTTCTGTACCTTACAGATGGCGGGAGGTGTACAGTACTGGTTCTACCCAGGAAATGTGGGTGGTCTGTCTGTACCTTACAGATGGCGGGAGGTGTACAGTACTGGTTCTACCCAGGAAATGTGGGTGGTCTGTCTGTACCTTACAGATGTCGGGAGGTGTACAGTACTGGTTCTACCCAGGAAATGTGGGTGGTCTGCCTACACCACAGAAAAATGGAACGTCATATACACTCAAGAGATATGAAAACGCAACACGAGAATTTCCGCTATATATTGTATATACTGCACACTTAATTGCACATAATATTACAAAGAAATCCCAAGATGTTTTTTTAAACAAGAGGTCAATGACCTTGAAGCTCTACTGATTGATTTTGATTTCAGGAAGTAGTCGCTACAAACTGGTTTTTTGAAAATCTATTTTTAGCCTTGGTGGCCATCTTGAATTTCCGGCCGACCTGAAATTTTGCTAGGATCAATTAGACATCAAGAGCAACATTCCTGTGAAGTTTCATGAAAATCCGTCAAGTAGTTTCAGAGGAGTAGTCGCTACAAGTTTTCATTATATAACTCTATGTAAACAAAGATGGCCACTGACAGCCATGTTTAACATTGAATCAAAATAAAGTTTGACTCGGATAACCATCATGTCATGCTGATAATTTTAGAAAAAGTCCCATATCAATATCTCTTATAGTTTTCAAGAAGAAGTCGCTACAAACTTATTTTTTAAAAATCTATTTTTAGCCATGGTGGCCATCTTGAATTTCCGGCCGACCTGAAATTTTGCTAAGATCAATTAGACATCAAGAGCAACATTCGTGTGAAGTTTCATGAAAATCCGTCAAGTAGTTTCAGAGGAGTAGTCGCTACAAGTTATCATTATATAAATCTTATGTAAACATACATGGCCACTGGCAGCCATGTTTAACGTCGAATCAAAATAATGTTCGTCTTGAATAACCATCATGTCATGCTGATCATTTTAGAAAAAGTCTCATATCAATATCACTTATAGTTTTCAAGAAGTAGTCGATACAAACTTGTATTTTGAAAATCTATTTTTAGCCATGGCGGCCATCTTGAATTTCCGGCCGACCTGAAATTTTGCAAGGATCAATTAGACATCAAGAGCAACATTCGTGTGAAGTTTCATGAAAATCCGTCAAGTATTTTCAGAGGAGTAGTCGCTACAAGTTATCATTATATAACTCTATGTAAACAAAGATGGCCACTGGCAGCCACGTTTAACGTCGAATCAAAATAATGTTCGACTCGGATAACCATCATGTCATGCTGATAATTTTAGAAAAAGTCCCATATCAATATCTCTTATAGTTTTCAAGAAGTAGTCGCTACAAACTTATTTTTTAAAAATCTATTTTTAGCCGTGGCGGCCATCTTGAATTTCCGGCCAACCTGAAATTTTGCTAGGATCAATTAGACATCAAGAGCAACATTCCTGTGAAGTTTCATGATAATCCGTCAAGTAGTTTCAGAGGAGTAGTCGCTACAAATTTTCATTATATAACTCTATGTAAACAAAGATGGCCGCTGGTAGCCATGTTTAACTTCAAATCAAAACGATTTTCGACAAGGACCAACATCATGTCATGCTGATCATTTTAGAAAAAGTCCCATATCAATATCACTTATAGTTTTCAAGAAGTAGTCGCTACAAACTTGAATTTAAAAAATCTATTTTTAGCTTTGGCGGCCATCTTGGATTTCACATCAACATAAATTTTTGCTAGGATCAACTAGACTTCATGGGCAACATTTCTGTAAAGTTTCATGAAAATCTATTCAGTAGTTTCAGAGGAGTAGTCGCTACAAAAAAAAAGTTAACGGACAGACGGACGGACAGACGGACGGACGGACGACAGACGCCGCACCACGGCATAAGCTCTGCTGATCTCTGATCAGTAGAGCTAAAAAAAGTTGCAGTTAACTAGAGAAAGGACACAACTGTGATGTTGTATACGTTTTAATCACACTACACTTTGTAACAAGAACTTCATCAATGTTGAAGTTGCTCTTCGAAAAATTGAGCTAGTTCAGTACTGTATTTAACGTAAATAGTTTGCAAAATTTTGCATCCTAAGTTTGCTCACATGATTGAGCCAAACGCGTACTCTGTGAATAATGAAACATTGCAGGAATACTATTTGCTGTATTATTTGTTGTTTTAGTATTTTTTCCAAAAGGAAAGGTCTTACGTAGCCATGTACCATTCGATTAAAAGCAGCATATTGTACATACAATATATAGCGGAAATTCCCGTGTTGCGTTTTCATATAACTTGAGTGTATAACCCTACATGTGTCGAAAATGACGTAAAACGCCATAAAACAAACAAACAAAGTGATTAATATTGTTTCCTTACCTGTTCAGTTAACGGATTGATGGATGATGGCCCGCTGAAATTATAAACAAAATTAAATGAAATGGGTTTTTACGTCCCGTTAAAAAAACATATTAAGTTGAGACAGCAACCTCAGAGGGAGATGAGACGAGGGATGAAGTTTCCCATCAGACATGCCTCCGTCAGGAAGTGACACCAGAGGGAGATGAAGTTTCCCATCAGACATGCCTCCGTCAGGAAGTGACCTCAGAGGGAGATGAGAAGAGGGATGAAGTTTCCCATCAGACATGCCTCCACCAGGAAGTGACCTCAGAGGGAGATGAGATGAGGGATGAAGTTTCCCATCAGACATGCCTCCGTCAGGTAGTGACCTCAGAGGGAGATGAGAAGAGGGATGAAGTTTCCCATCAGACATGCCTCCACCAGGAAGTGACCTCAGAGGGAGATGAGATGAGGGATGAAGTTTCCCATCAGACATGCCCCCACCAGGAAGTGACCTCAGAGGGAGATGAGACGAGGTATGAAGTTTCCCATCAGACACGCCTCCACCAGGAAGTGACCTCAGAGGGAGATGAGACGAGGGATGAAGTTTCCCATCAGACAAGCCTCCACCAGGAAGTGACCTCAGAGGGAGATGAGATGAGGGATCAAGCTTCCCATCAGACATGCCTCCACCAGGAAGCGATCTCAGAGGGAGATGAGAAGAGGGATGAAGTTTCCCATCAGACATGCCTCCACCAGGAAGTGACCTCAGAGGGAGATGAGATGAGGGATGAAGTTTCCCATCAGACATGCCCCCACCAGGAAGTGACCTCAGCGGGAGATGAGACGAGGTATGAAGTTTCCCATCAGACACGCCTCCACCAGGATGTGACCTCAGAGGGAGATGAGACGAGGGATGAAGTTTCCCATCAGACAAGCCTCCACCAGGAAGTGACCTCAGAGGGAGATGAGACGAGGGATGAAGTTTCCCATCAGACATGCCTCCACCAGGAAGCGATCTCAGAGGGAGATGAGACGAGGGATGAAGTTTCCCATCAGACAAGCCTCCACCAGGAAGTGACCTCAGAGGGAGATGAGACGAGAGATGAAGTTTCCCATCAGACATGCCTCCACCAGGAAGTGACCTCAGAGGGAGATGAGACGAGAGATGAAGTTTCCCATCAGACAAGCCTCCACCAGGAAGTGACCTCAGAGGGAGATGAGACGAGGGATGAAGTTTCCCATCAGACACGCCTCCACCAGGAAGTGACCTCAGAGGGAGATGAGACGAGGAATGAAGTTTCCCATCAGACACGCCTCCACCAGGAAGTGACCTCAGAGGGAGATGAGACGAGGGATGAAGTTTCCCATCAGACACGCCTCCACCAGGAAGTGACCTCAGAGGGAGATGAGACGAGGGATGAAGTTTCCCATCAGACACGCCTCCACCAGGAAGTGACCTCAGAAGGAGATGAGACGAGGGATGAAGTTTCCCATCAGATATGCCTCCACCAGGAAGCGAACTCACAGACAGTAGAGGTCTGCTGCTCTAAAGCTAAGACATTATGTACTGAAGTTTGACAGAATTACTAAGGCCACTACATATAACAAACAGGACTAATTGTATAGTTGCTATATTCAATTATTAAAGAAACTAACCCTCCAAATAACGGCAAAATTGCACTACAAAAACATTTATCAAAACTCGAACCCAGGTGTTCCAGGGCTCAATCTAGGCCAAAAATTGAGGGAGAAGTCACTGTTCAGGTCATATAATAATGTGTATGTGCCTTTTTTAAATACTCCTGACTGAATATGCGTAATAAAATGAATTATGAGTTGGTAACTCCTAATTCGACGCTCCTGTTAAGTTTCGGGGTTTGGCCTGGCTGGTTAAAGCGGTTTATATTGTGCCTTTAGAGTTTGGATTCTTAAAATATGTAAATTATATATACCTCGTCGTCAGCCAGTTAAGAAACAGTGTACATATTTGTAAATTTGGCTGTTGTTGGCAGTGTAGCTACCTTAATATATTACGCACTTAGGCCAGTATCTAATTTTTTACTGATTTTATTTCTAGCAAAATCGTAGGGTAGACACTCAAGAGAAGAAAAAAAGGTTTTCATTTGCAAAAAAAACTATGCTATAGTAGTAACATAAATTGGAAAATGTCTCTTGGTTGAGTATACAATTCCAACTTTTTACATCGTAGTCAAATCATATTTCGGATACACACATTTAAATTGTATATTGCATTTCTGACAAATTTTAAGAAGGCGTTCCTCCGACTGTTACTAAAACTAGAAACAGATGCTCCAATGTTGAGCTGTCAGTCTCATAACATGTTAATTAATCTTAACAAGTAGGTCAAGGTCATTCATAATGACCTACTTTTGTTATGACATACTACTGTCATATGGATGTTAACGTGTGAAGTTCGAAAGCTCTACAGTTTCCTGTGTCTGAGAAATGGATGTTTACGAACGTACACATACAACATTACATATGGACAGAAAAGGGTAACACTGTATTCAATTTATGGTCTAGACAGCTAATATCTTCCTCAAGTACAATTTATCCCATATTAGGTATGTACTAAAACTCCCAATCGGATGATTTTTAAATGTTTGCTGATTTTAATCTACTAAGTAAATAGGGTTAAAGGTACTGCAGGCAATCTGGAATCGTGATTGGTGTCGGTCATGAGGCCAAATAAAAATAAGGTGTGTTTCCTATTGCATGCTCTAAATAAATAGGGTAGGTCGGTAGGAGGTCAAAAAAAAAATACCTGTGTTTCCGGTGGCCCGACCGACCCTATTTTTAAGAGGCCGACCCTAAAACGTTATATATAAAAAAAAAAAAAAATGATTTAACAATGATTTATCACAATATATCGAGGTAAACTGACATCACAGAGAAACTTTCAGTTGTATAATCAACTTGTATGGGGTTTATGAGATAAATACATGTAATACCTCACAATATCTTGCTTCAAAAAAAAAAAAAAGAAAAGAAAAAAAAAATGCCTACCTACCTACCCTGTTTTGTTTAGAGCAAAATAGGAAACACACTTTTTTTTTTTTTGGCCTAGGCATTTTTTTTTTTCATTTTTTTGTTTGAGCAAGATATTGTGAGATTCTATCTATCACATAAACCCTCACATAAACCCCATACAAGTTGATGATACGTAACTGAAAGTTTCTCCATGATATGTTAGTTTACCTCCATATAAGATAAATTATGCATTCCTGTTACAAATAATACAACACTTTAAACCAGAAGACTTTTGTTTAACATGCATTTTACTAATTATTTTAATAGTTAATTATCATCGCATTGTTTACGTGAAAGAAAATGTTAAACTCTGAATGTATCATAAGACATTCCAGGCAAATCATATGGCTTACCTAAATATTTTCCACTTTTGCTGCGTAATTTGGTATTAATTTGCATAGTTATACCAACAGTGCCGAGCGAAAACAGAAAATATAGATGTAATGTTTCACTTCCACGATGTAAGCTATGTGATAAATCATTGTTCAGAACAAATTGATTTATTTTTTTGCATAAAACGTTTTAGTGTCGGCCCCTTAAAAATAGGGTTGGTCGGGCCACCGGAAACACAGGTGTTGTTTTTTTTGGTCTGATACAATTGAAAACCCTTATAGTGCGCTTCGGATTGATAAGAAATGTGCATATCGAGGGTTCAGTGCAAAATGTTGTATCTCCTTCTTTATTCATATGTTGTTGCAATTGTTTTGCACTGACCCCTCGATATCTAGTAATACCGTTTCAGGCCTTTTTCTACTATTCTCACGGGTTCGACTATCGGACCCGTTCCCAATGCCAAATATAGTTGTTTTTTCCCAATTCTGAAATAAAATTCCCCTTCCTTTTTTTTTTTTTTTTTACACAGTCAGGTCAAATATACAAATGTTTACCAGGAAATACTATAAAAATTACAATATTTAAATCATGTATCATGTATTGAAACCGGGCAATTAAAACAACCTGATATTTATGTACAACTAACTTATGAAAATTCCCAATTTGAGGCGTAAAGCGATTAATTTTTTTCCCAATTGGGCAAAATTTACGGTGTAAATTTTCCCAATTTGTCCAGGGTCTTTTTCCCAAAATGGGCAGAAAAAGGCCTGCGTTTGCTTAATTATTGTTCAGGCCAAATAAAATTATAAAACAATATGAGATTATATGTGTGGTTCCTATAACATTCCTATAACAAAAATAGGGTAGGTACATTAGGGATTTAATTTATATTTTGTCTTTAATACATTTTTTTTTTGCAACTGTTTAGGGTCAGCAAAACCAAAACATTCCTTCCTGCTCTCCCCACTGGATGCATCAAGCCACCACATCCCTTCCTGCCCTACCCACTGGATGCATCAATACACCACATCCCTTCCTGCCATCCCCACTGGATGCATCAAGCCACCACATCCCTTCCTGCCCTCCCCACTGGATGCATCAAGCCACCACATCCCTTCCTGCCCTCTCCACTGGATGCATCAAGCCACCAGATCCCTTCTTGCCCTCCCCATTGGATGCATCAAGCCACCACATCCCTTCCTCCCCCCAATGGATGCATCAAGCCACCACACCCCTTCCTGCCCTCCCCACTGGATGCATCAAGCCACCACACCCCTTCCTGTCCTCCCCAGTGGATGCATCAAGCCACCACACCCCTTCCTGCCCTCCCCACTGGATGTATCAAGACACCCCATCCTTTCCTTACCACTGGATGCATCAAGCCACCACATCCCTTCCTGCCCTCCCCACTGGATGCAACAAGCCACCACATCCCTTCCTGCCCTCATCGCTGGATGCATCAAGCCATCCCATCCCCTCTTGCTCGCCCCACTGGATGCATCAAGACACCCCATCTCTTCCTGCCCTCCCCACTGGATGCATCAGGCCATGCCATCCATTCCTGTCCTCACCACTGGATGCATCAAGCCAGCACATCCCTTCCTGCCCTCCCCACTGGATGCATCAAGACACCCCATCTCTTCCTGCCATCAACAGCCACCACATCCCTTCCTGCCCTCCCCACTATATGTATAAAGAACACCACATCCCTTCCTGCCCTCCCCACTATTTGTATATAGAACACCACATCCCTTCCTGCTCTCCCCTATATATGTATATAGAACACCACGTCCCTTCCTGCCCTCCCCACTATATGTATATATATATGTATATAGAACACCACGTCCCTTCCTGCCCTCCCCACTATATGTATATAGAACATCTCATCCCTTCCTGCTCTCCCCACTATATGTATATAGAACACCACATCCCTTCCTGCTCTCCCCACTATATGTATATATAGAACACCACATCCCTTCCTGCCCTCCCCTATATATGTATATAGAACACTACATCCCTTCCTGCTCTCCCCACTATGTGTATATAGAACACCACATCCCTTCCTGCTCTCCCGTCTATATGTATATAGAACAGCAGAAGATAATTTGGTAAACTCACGATGTTCCATAACAGCTGCCAAGAGAATTTGGACATATAACGAAGAACTTGTCAGTATCCAAAGCACAACCTGGGCCCACAAACTTCTCCCACCACCCGGGTGAACGGCTCTTCTGAAATAATAACACATGCAGTGCATTAATAGACTATATTAATTTTGTGTGGTCTTGTTTATATAAATATTGTTATTTATTTTACACCGATTATGAAACAAGCCACTTAAATAGTACACATAACTCATACAGAGTTAGCTTGATCTTGCTGTTGGAGGAATCCGGAGAACCAGAGGAAAAACTCACATGTTCGAGTATGCAACCACTTTGGCATACTCTCTTACTTATAATGCGGAGAGGGTAAATCGAAACCTGGGTAATGTTAGTGAGAAGTGTGTGTGTATGTGTGTGAGCTGCCCAAACAATCTGTGACCTCATGAGTATGTTAACAGCCTGAACAACCTCAGGACCTTTTTAAACTATTTAAGCGGGGCTGGGGGGCGATCCCAATCTTCAAAAATAGAAAAATATGTGCTAAATAAAAGTAACAGACTTCTCATAGTTTGTAATGTTAAAACAAGTGAGCTAAATTCAATAACTGAATAATATTATACCTAAAACATATATTTTTTAATGGAAGTTTTCCCTTAAAAATTGTTCTCCTAAACAGTGAAAATCATACTCTCATTTTCCCAATTCCAATAGACCATTAAGCGCACTTAATTTTCCCAAAGTCAAAGGCATGGGCCCCTTCCCAATTTGGAGAGAAAAGGCCCTGAACCCTACTATTGACAAACCTCATGACTTCTGGCGTGAGAGCTGGCATACAGTCCGGCAAGAAGGATAACAGCATTAGAATGATACACAAACGTAGTGACAAACCTCATGACTTCTGGCGTGAGAGCTGGCGGACAGTCCGGCATGCAGGATAACAGCGTTAGTCTTGTTCTCGTTCAGCTTTCCCCATGTCTCGTATGCTACGGTAAGTTCAGGCAGTACAGCCTCGTTGTATTTTAACTTGAATGGTTCGTCGGTTGTGAAGGTCTGGTACCCTGACACGATCTTCCCATACTCTGGTTCTGGGCCAGACGTCTTGCTGCGAAATAAAGCAGGGCAGAAAATATGTTTCTGAGTTACTCATCCTACATAATCGAAATTTCTACTCATTCTGCATCAATGAGCACTTGTCATGGCTAACATGTGCATCTGTTTGGTTGTACTTGTGTTTTCTGAGAAGCTGATATTTCTGAAAAGGATTATGGATATCTTGCAACATATAAATCCTGAGTATGGTGACGTATAACTTGGATCTGCTAGTGTACACATAAACTTATGGTAGAGCAATGGAACCTTATCTCGACATGCCCGTAATTGCGACATACTTGCATATTTATTAATATTTCTTCTAATTGCATTGCTTCAATTAACACTTTTATTGACAATGAGGTGACTTCAGATATTTAATCACATCATGAAAAATTCTGACGTCAAGAAAAAGCATTTGTTGTTGACATTTTGCTGTCGTGGAATTTTTCAAAAGAAATTAATAACCGCAAAATTCGCTCCGTACGGAAGCGGATAAGAAGCATACTTACTAAGAGGTAAGAGGGTTGTTTTATTATAACTTAATTTTGTATTGTAAACATCTGAAATACTTTATTTAATGTTTCTTTTTACCTTTGAATGTCCGCATCGTTCCTCGAGTACGATTTGACCTTGATGCTGGAGATGTCGAAATTAGGAATCAAAAACATTGAAAAGGTCGTAACTTCGACATGCTACGACATGATTTATATAGAACTTTAATATTTACATTTTGAATGTAGCTGCAATGGCCCAGTGGTCTAAAGCGCTCGCAAAGTATTTTTTCGTTTTCATGTGGAGGCCCTTGGTTCGAATCCCACTTACCGTATTTACCGTATAAGTTGGGGCAGGATTAATTAATTACAATAATTAGTGTCCCAAACAATACTTGTTAAAAAATAAATAAAAATTATTGGCCCAAATAATATAACGGACTTAATTTGGGGTTAAGTTTCGGTCAAGTGGAAATCCATTAAACTATCGTGACTATCGTGATTCAAATTAACAACGTCTTACAGCAGAACATGTTTTCTTTAATCCATTAATAACAATCGACTAATTAGAAATATCAATTTCTAACTGTAAATTTTATCACTTTCATTTTAATCCTTTTGTACACTGTAATTATTCCTCCCTAAACGTGCACTTGTTTATAAATGATGAAAAGATCAGTCAAAACATCCGGCTTTGTAGTCAAACACAAGCATTTGATGTGCCGACGTGCCAATGTAGCGTCTTTGATCTTTGCCAAAGTGGTGAAATTGTGTCGCAGCTTGCGTCACTTGTTGTGATGCCGCGAGGAACAGACTAGAAATAACCTGCGTGTTTTATCGCAGTGCATAAATACAAGGTACGATAACTAACTGAATATGAAATAATGATTTAAACTAACAATCACTTATATAAAATACTATAATTATTTCACAGTTCAATTAAAATTGTGATTGCTAGCATTTTGTCGCACGCGTCTAGATTCCAACATCACACGTCACTTCCTGATATCACGAAGAACTTGTCTGCCCAGGGTGTGTGTTGGATGAAGCTTACCGCCCGGAGGAATGGATACAATGCAAGGCTTGTTTACGCCGTTGGCACATCACATGCACTGGAGATGCAGTATTGTTTGAAATACCTGCTGCACAGATTCAGAATTACCCATTCCATTGTGAATTTTGTGTCTAATTCAAGCATGTAATAATGCAATGAATTTTGCGTGCATTTGGATCGTAATTCAGCATACACGTATGTGCTTATTATTAATTTCAATGTTTAAACCAAAAAAGTGTTGTTAAAACTGATTAAAATTCATGTGTTTCATATTTTTAAAAACTCCCTTGGGGTGTCGAAATTACGGGCTCCTTGTCGATATAGCGAACCCAACGGGTAACCTCAGTCGAACATATTCCATTACGAAATCGATCTTAAATAAGAATTACACTAGATGAATTGTGCGGGAAAAGATGATTTTCTGCAAAGCCATGTCGAAGTTAGGACATATACTCGTCGGGGGCCACTTTCCGTCACTTATGTAAACATAAACTAATTTTTCAGACAAATCTATGTATCCTGACAATTTTTACTCTATTTTCTATTAGGTTACCTCTTCCTGGAAAGTTGATACCAAAGAATTTTGTTTTATATAAATTATCGAAGTGGCACGTGACCTGTTTATAAATAGACTAAAACTGAGAAATCATGTTGTTTACAAGCCCAGTTTCCGTCATGTATTTTATCGAGTGATAGATTCAACTAGGTCAAGATACAGTAAACTTTTATGAATTAGAAACTTGTTTGCAAGTCTATTCGACAATTTCATTGTAAAAATGGTATGTTTGCATTGTTCCATCAGTCACCTCGATCGTTATAACAATGCGCCTGGAATCGTCAATATAAAACAATTTTACACTGAAAAGATGGGTAACTCTATGTAAATCAAACAGATACAGGTTGTACGAGTTGCTGCTCTTTGGTGAAACTATATAATCTTAGTCTATTTAACCGCGTCCGCTGAAGAGTGATAAAATTATGACGTCATAACAGTGTTATTTTTTTAATAGTTTATTATGCGGCAGTATGCGCGCGCATCCCCAACGCCACATAAGGAAGTAAATACATTTTTCGGAGAAATCCCTTTCGTTTTTGTACCCCTTATTTACTTTTTGGTTCATTTTCCTGTTTCCAATCTTCAGTTATAAACGTCTGACAATAAGTGACATCGCGTAAGTAATTTGCAGTGTTAAAACGTTTTTTAAATGAGAATGACGGAAACTGGGCTTGGACGGAAACTGGCCTCTGACGAGTACAGATTGTAATAATTATAACTCTTATTTTGTCTTAAACTGTCGAAAATAGGGTACTTAGCTCTATATGTGTGGTTGCTATTACATGGTAAAAAAAATGAGTGTATGCCAATAATGTAGGTAGGGACAACATTTTATTTTCAAAAAATATTTTATTTAATATTTTGTACATGTTGCAAAGATTACACATTTGAAAAAAACATTCAACTAAGGATCATCCATGTAAAGTTTAGTCTAAATTTCCCAATGGTTTTCTGAGAAGAAGATCGAAGCAAAATTTAATGATGATGAACGAAGAGTCACTTCGGATCCCAATAGCTCACCTTTGAGTCTCCGGCTCAGGTGAGCTAAAAAAAATGTACATATATAGTTACTTTAAAAAAAACTTACTTTCTCATCAAACAAGGGAAGTCTGTTTCCATTCCACGAAAAACATGTGTGGGCATATGGGGAACTTCTATTTGAGGCAGTTCCATGTCTTTAGTGTTTGCCTTCACATTCTGAACGTCTGTCTGAGAACCTGCTGCTGGCCCATGTATTGTCCGACTGTATGACAAAAATACGTTTTTCCTCCGAGAATTTCCTGCACTTATGCTGCTTCTTGCCACCAATCTCAGTAGTGACCTCATCTTGATACTTGGATAAAATGACAAACTGTCGTTGAAATGAGCGAGAATACAACCTCTACACACTGAAAACAGTTTATTCCTTGTCCGAGAGACATGGCCCGAGAGGCTGGATGACACAGTAGAGACTTATTTTTACGGACGTTTGCAGTAAAGATGCACACTACTACGGAGGACGGCACATATCAAAAACCGTCTTGCCGTTCATAGACGTGTATTTTATGCACTAGGCTAAATTAAATCCGACGTTTGCAGACTTCCGAATGTTGATGTAAAAAAAACTGTTTGGGCGACCGGTAAAGAACGGTCTATTTGCCGGGACTTGCCGGTCTCGGGTAGGCCTACAGTAGGAGGTGTTAAATGTAAAAAAAAAAAATCAATCAAAACATTAGATCTAGACATTTACTGTAGAGGGTGGAAACTAATTTGGTGTATACATATATATATATGATTAAATAAAGGATTATGATAAAAAATGTTAAATTGATATAGATAATGACATTTTTCAGTTAATATCAGTATATATCTATATTACATATTTGTCTGTGATTTGTATAGGAAATACTGGGAATAGAAAAGTTTGCTCTACTGCGAAATATCTCCCAGTGGGAGTTATTTCACAGTACGGAACATTGCTCGGGCTTTTCCGTCAGTGGCGGGAACGCCAAATGACATTCCGATTGTTTTACGGACGTCGTCGTCAGGTTCCGCCACTAGGAAATACCGATTACGGAAATTAACGAAGAGTACCGGTTCCACTTGTTTGTCGTCTTGATGTTCTCGTGCAAACTTGTGTAAAAACAGTGTTTTTTTCGTTTAAATCATCACAAAAGATGTAACATATAGTTAATAATCAGTGTTTTTGAGATACCGGAAATATTTCCCACGGGAGAGAAATTGAAAAAACACTGGTTATTAAACTCTATCTATGAAAATGTATGAATTATTATCGTAAGCTGGAGACATAAGAATTCTATTTGTATACATATATTTGCGTGTGTGTGTTTAGCTCTACTTGCCAAAGGATAGACGAGCTTAAGTGATATGCAGATAGCGTTTCGTCCGTCGGTTTCTGTCGTAGTCGTCGATTCAAACATATTCTCTGAGAATATCTTATTATTTCTACTTCTACTTCTACTTCATACGAAATCTCTGTCAAATGATTGACCCTTACGTTTCGGCTCATGCAGTGGGCGAGAAAACGATAAGCAAATACGAGTAACAAGCATAGAGATGATAGAAAAGGAAGAAATAGTTAGTTCAAAGAAATAATTTACAAGAAAAGTTCCCAGACTGCGTCAGTTCCTTAGCCTCAGACCAACCCGGCTACCGCCAGTGGCGGCTCATGGAAATTCACCCAACCGGTACAGCTCTGACCATCGATTCATCGGTTCCTAGAACAGTCTGGGAGGACAGCTGCATATTTAGAATGCCCAATTTGGCTAGCTCTTGCTTGAAGTGCACCAAGTCAGGAGCCTCAGCAATGGATGCTGGCAGAGCGTTCCAGTTTATACAGACTGTGCGTGGACTTGTAAGTGTCTGTTCTAGCCGAAATCTGTCGGAATTTGCTGGAGTGGAGTGATCTCATACGAGTAGATGCATGTTGGATATAGTCTGAGCCGTTGATATCCATATGGTTGATGCTCCGGTAGAGCATGGTAAGCTGTATCTTGGTGCGCCGCGACTCTAAGGTTTCCCATTCGAGACCGTCAAGCATTTCTGTTATACTGCTAGTATGTCTGTATCTGTTGCATGTGTACCTTGCAGCTCTGCGTTGTACCATTTCAATCTTGTGTTTGGCTTGTTGTGTGTGTGTATTCCAGACAGAAGCACAATATTCCAGGTTGGAGCGGACCATGGCGAAGTAGGCTTGGGACTTGGGGTCTTGATTCCTTATTCGCAGATTCCTCTGGAGAAAGTCCAGCAT
Source organism: Cyrtodaria siliqua (assembly GCA_037043455.1). NCBI lineage: Eukaryota > Metazoa > Mollusca > Bivalvia > Adapedonta > Hiatellidae > Cyrtodaria > Cyrtodaria siliqua. Next base: position 62,861 of record JAWPHD010014014.1, read on the forward strand.
GCTGTTTGCTTTCTTGACAACTATATCGATGTGCGTTTTCCAAGATAGTGTGGAAGTCATGTCTACCCCAAGATATTTTGATGTGCTGGTTTCTTGAGGAATACATCCCTTTAGTTCGTAGGCGAAGTCGACTTCCTTCCTCGATCTGGTCACTCTTAAGACATTACACTTATCCGGGTGGAATTCCATTCCCAATTTCTTCTCCCATTCGGCTAACTTATCTCGATCAATCTGGAGCGCTTCACAGTCCTGTCTGCGACGCATGGTCTTGTAGATCATGCAGAAATCGGCAAACAGACGTGTTTTCGATTGGACGCATTCTGGCAGGTCGTTAATGAAGAGTAAGAATAGTAGGGGACAAAGGCCCGTCCCCTGAGGTACTCCACTAACGACTGGTGCATCGTCTGATATGACTCCGTCGACTGTGACTCGCTGGCTTCGACTGGACAGAAATGACCTGATCCAGTTGTATGTTTGACCTCTAATCCCGTAGTGGTTTAGCTTAGCTAGAAGGCGTTGGTGGGGAACTCTATCGAAAGCTTTTGATCTCCTTCCCAGTAGTCTTCTGTGGTATGTATTTCTCTATTAGGCTGAGGAGAACATTCTTAAACTCTGACCATGAGCTATTGATGTCTTTCGATTTGGTGGAATCTATGAATTCTTGCTGGAAAATGTTTAGTTTTTTCTTTAAAGAGTTGTAGTCTGCCTTACTTTATTGGAACACCTTTCTTGATGTGGATTTACGCCATCATGATCTGCAATACCGGGTATAAGTGTGTACCTGGTTGACAAGGGTGGAGTTGTTGGTAAAGAAAAGGTCGAATAAAGACAAAGGTGTTTCTGTTGTTCTGGTAGGTTCTGTCACTACCTGATCTAGGAAGTTGTCTTTAGCTATGTTGATCAGCTGTTGACACTGCCCCCTGTGATGGATAAGGTTTGACGCTCTCACTTTCCCAGACGATGTCGCCTAGGTTGAAGTCACCTCCCAGCCATAGATGAGCTCCATTTCTGGTCGGAATTCTTGTAATATATCTCCGAAGCAATTCAAGTTCTTCTTGGTCTGTTTTGTTCGGGGGCTTGTAGTATGATCCGATATAGAGATCTGTCCAGCCCTTGACTTTGGCCTTGGCCCACATCCCCTCACACTCTATATCACCCCGTAGCTCCTCCGGTTTTTCTCTGTGGAATGTATTAGAAACTAGCAGGAAAACACCACCGCCTTTGCCACTGGTTCTGTCTGTTCGGTAGATTGTGAACTCTGGTGGAAATACCTCTGCCGATAGACCTCAGGAGTTAACCACGATTCACAGCCAATAATAATGTCAGCCTGGG
>JAWPHD010014015.1:0-64187 GCA_037043455.1 Cyrtodaria siliqua
GTAATAGGCGTTAAATTTATTTGTAATAAACCTTAAATTGAGTACCTATTTGTTCACATGCACCATATCTACATATTTGTATTGTTTGTTTTATATATTTTGATAACTGATTTTTAAAATAAAACAACAATTTTTTTTAAATAAATTGGCAAAATGGACACATTATAAAAAAAAATATTATTTATGAAACATTTGTCATTTTTATACTTTTTATTGTTTATAAACACTAAAAGTTAAATACCCAACACAGAAAATAGAAATAAATAAAGAAATAAGCTGTTTATACCAATAAAAAAAAACACCTTTTCTGAAGGGACGGACATTACAGGGACGGACATTACATATAAATTTGGTATTTGGTGAATATTTCTATCAGTACAAAAAAGCTTCTATTTTTTGTATTAATTATCGAATGTTTATGCATACCTTTGGATTAAGAAGATATTTTGTTGTTTCTTCAAACTGACATTGAAAGAAAATCAGTGGGGACGGACATTACAGATTTTCTGACACAAAACAAAAATAACCAGTAATTATTTTTATTTAAGCTAAATCATAATTTCAGGGAAAAATTAAATTCTTATTTCAAACGAAAATTCTTTTGTTGGGACAAACTATATTAACAGTGATGAATACTGAATACTGAATCATTATTTTATATGCTAATAAGACATAATGGGTATACACATTATTGAAGTCATTACAGCGATAGTGTTTTTGTTCAAACGTTCATTAAAATATTTCTATTTTATGAACAATTTTCATGTGCATTATATCAAAATGTTCCTTATAAAAATCTCTATACAGTTAGTATAAAACATTTGCTTTAAATGTAACAGACGACGGCTTAAATTGACTTTTAAAATGTCATAAAAATGTGATGCTAATTCATTACAGGAAAAATAGGCCCAATTTCGAAAGTTTGAATGTAAATATTAATGACTTCGGAATATCCGATTTGTACGAAATTTGAAGCACATAATTAAAACATCATGTCTTCAAACTTCAAGAAATTTGCTTTAAATTATAACTAATATCAGCTTGTACATGCTTTTTTTTTTGCAATTGGTCCATTTACTGTGCAGCAGGAGGTATACGACACTCCTCACTAAGAGTGAATTTTAAAATAGTTATCATTGGAGTTGGATTTATGTAAATCAGTTCAAGTTAGTTTTAACCACATTATATACTTTGTATAACTGTAGAAACAGTAGATTGATTCCTAATCTTGAACATATAGTAAAGGAAAAAAACACAACTCGGAAAGTTCCGTTACATAATTTATAAACTGTATAATGTTGATGTAAAGAGATTGCAAAACGTTACATCCTCAGTTTGCTCAACTGCTTGATAATGAAACTTCGAAAGGATAGCATTTGTTGTGTTATGTGTTGTTTTAATATTTTTTCGAAAAGCAAGGTCTAATGTAGCCATGTTCCATTTGATTAACAGCAGCATACTCTATAGCGCAAATTCCCGAAATTCCCGAATTGTGTTTCTTTTTTCCTAAGTATGTATTCAAAATAATGCCACCAGCATTGGCCCCGAGGTCCGTCCCCACCCATTCGGACATAGTACACAACCCTTGGGACATAATGCCTGTGTCATAACGTGGAAACCATTGAGATCCCCACCATATACACCTTAACGCGGGTGCAGGAATTTGTTATATTGCACCATCCACTGCGTGATCTCATTCTGTTATGAATTTTAAGCTTATGTTGCACTTTACATTACCTCTCATGAACGGACTAAATAAAACCGAGTCTACTACTTTTATCTTTTGTTTGCTGCCAAGGGATCCCATTTTCAGTATTTATGTACAGTGTTCCGTCATTGCTGCACATTTAGATGTGTTTTTGTTGCCGAGTTTCACATAAGCAAAATAAAATACCCCTTTTTCTTTTTCTGATTATATAGATAGCAAAACATGAAATAATCAATGATGTATATAGAATAATTAAATTGACCTCCACCAATAGTCCAATCAAAAGATTTTGTTTTAAAGTTCAGTACACGAGGGAATTCTTAAATCATGCATTTTGGTAAAAACATAAAATCTACAAACATTACCTCAATTTGTCCAAGACAATATTCTCTATACGTTGCTTTCGGAAAACAATCACAGAAAAACACAACACAAGCAGCTTTTGATTATCCAAAATCATGAATTTACCTCCCTTTCAGTTTTTCATAGATTCATAAAAAGTATTGCTTGGCAAAATTTGGAACTGCTTAAAGAAATATTTAGTAATCAGTGACGTGTCCTTAAAACATCAAACATTGTTTAAAATAAAATTCTGTTCAACCTGTCCTACGCCCTGAACATCTGGCTTATGGGTATACCAGCAAAGAGAGGAACTTTTGTTTTTGGTGAGTATATATAGACCAATAACATACATTTCACCGATTTTAGAACGCATCTTCCCCAAAGCTATTTTTCTTAATACAATTTGACTAACATGGTCATTGGGTTGACCTAAATTAAGGTTTGGTTGTCGACATTTAAGTTAGAAAGAAAGATAAAAATATCGGACAGGGAAAGCAGCATTCAAGGACGACAGTCAACCACAAATCACAAAAACAAACACGCAAACAGACGAACGAGAAGGCAAAAGTAATAAAAAATGCAAACGACATCACAAACACTAAAAGGTTGACAATAGGGCTACCGCCTTGGAACGGTCAGTGGCAACAAAGGCCATTGGGGGTTTAAACCGGTTCTAGGGTGCACCAAACCTCACACTTACCCTACTGTCATCCCATTAAAACAGGACAGTGTAAATAAAGAAATCCCCGCCATGATCTAATCTCTAACCAACAAGGCAGCCTCAATAGGCAATATAATTAAAACACAAATATGCTCGTGTAAATATGATACAAAAAAAACAATAGTCTAGAAATCCACAATGAAGATACTCAATGACTTGGCAGAAGCCAGAGCAACAAGAGAATAAACCATTAAGGGCACGACAGGAAAGATCATAGACAAACATCAAACGCCACCGTCCCAATGGGCTTTAGGTAGGCGTCATCATAGGGTCCACAGCCTGTCCGGTCATCGTACAATTAAAGAGGAAAGCATAGGGGCGAACTGTAAAAGGGTCCACCACCAAGCAAGCAGTACGTTGCAAAATGATAGGGTCATAAATAAGTAGTATTTTCTCTAGCGAATGTTTTTTTAATAAGAGAAATTAGCTTGTCTATAATAAGATGATGTGGTAAGGTTGTAAATAGTGTAGAGAAGTCATAAGTACTTATTGATGAAACTTGACCTTTATTGAAAATTTTATCAAGAACGTCTCCTGAATTTTTTTAGACCAAAATAAATTAATCCCAGAGTTTTCATAAGTTTTATCACAGTATAGTTTAACGTGATCTTTAACGGCAGTAAGACAAGAAGTTAAAAGTTTGGAGATGTTTGTTGTGGTGCAGGCACTAGAATTAGAAATAAAGCGAGCCTTATACGGATTTTTATGTAATTTAGGAATCCTGTACATGGCAGGCAGTTTATTTTGCTTATCGTTTACACCAGATTTTGATGAGTTTTTTGTGTCGACAAATATCATTTACTGTGCAATAGCTGACGTATATATGTGCAATTATTTCACGCATATCACTTATTTTCCTTTTATAAAATTGTATCTTATGATATCGTTATTTAAAGTCATTAACAGTATTCTTAATAGCGAATATTCCTTAACTCAATATACTGTTGTTTTTTGAAATATGTACCATCATTTTGCAAGCAGTTGTTTGTTTTAATGCTTTTATCAAACTGGTATTAATCATATTAAGCATATTAATCGGTTAAATCAACTTTAATCAATTTATCTCAAATACTAACATTTTAGAAAAATCATGAAGTTTCTAGACATATTTTATTACTTTTTGCACCATTGTTTTAATAACGTGTTTATATACTGTAAATATATTCTGTTTTGTTTCAGGACCATATGTTAGACTGTCTAGTAGCCAAATATATAATCCTCTTGAAATAAGGATATTATTCTTATTATTACTTTGGAGGTCCAAATTGTTGTTTGCTCCATGGTCAGGCAGTGGCAAAGCTCATTTCACAATAGTTATCACCAGATAAAAAATAAATATGTACTATAAACAATTACCAATAACCATAAACAAATAATACAATGCTACACTTCTAGACTGGTATTGAAAATCATTTCCTAAATCAAATAACTGTCAGAAAAGCAAATGGTTGTGTTGACTTTAGCCTGATCTATGGGTGTCTCGATACAGCTAAAATAAAACAATTCCTGATTGATCAATTGTCCTATTTTCATTCGAAATAATGATAAAAAATGAGATATATGGTCCTATAGAGACCACAGCGTCCGAACGCAGTGGCATGGTAGGTCCGCACTGTACTGCAAACAAGGACTTGATAAAATAAAGAAAGAAACGATTAACATTCATGCTCAAACAATGTCATCTAGCAGTCTTTTAAACGTTCGCTTTTAAAAGCACTACTTTCTATGTGTAGGACACCGGATGCGCAATAATACCAGTTTGACAAAAATTACCTTTATAAAGCTTCCGTCGCAGTGTTTAAACGGTACTGCTTACTCGTTTTCCTCTGAATTGGTCATTAGTCGCTACGGTTATTTGTATAATAGGTTACGATGCGATTCCTTTCAATATTAAACATTCATGATTTAGATACTGTTAGGTTGCAGTCCACATATTGCTTTTACTATAACTGTAGGTGGCAGTCCACTAACTACTCTCCCATATGCAACAATGTTAGTATTTTAGAAATGCTCTTAGACATCAAAGGAATTAATTCATCTGTATCGTATTTTGAAGATTTATACATTTCAAATGTGTCTACATAATAGTTGCCCTAAAAAGACATGTTCACGGAAATCGCCACATATATTATCATGCAAATGGGCAGACTGTATCTGCGTTTTAATGGGTTAACTTTTCAGTATATATTTACATTTAATAAACCCTTCGTTAAATAAAATTGGTATAATCAATGCTCCTATTTATGCTCCCGAAATTAATTTCAGAGGAAGCATACGGTCGCCGCTTTGTCCGTCCTTCTGTTCGTCCTGAGCATAATTTGAAGAAAAAAACTACCAATGGGACTGATATGAAACTTCACACAATGCTTCAAGACAATAAGAGAAAATGCATATTGTAAGAACAATTACTCTATCTTTATTCAGGTTAGAGTTATTGCCCTTTGTAGTTTTATACTTATAATTCTTGTCCGGAGCATGATTTAACAACTACTAATGAAACTGGCATACAATTTAATACAATGATAAATATCTACTGTTGGAACTGGCATACAATTTAATACAATTATAAATATCTACTGGTGGAACTGGCATACAATTTAATACAATGATAAATATCTACTGATGGAACTGGCATACAATTTAATACAATGATAAATATATACTGATGGAACTGGCATACAATTTAATACAATGATAAATATCTACTGGTGGAACTGGCTTGAAACACACATACATATATACAAATATAGTTTTATTATTGTAGGATCGAGGGACATTGAAAATAGCAGCATCACAATGAGCGTTACAATGAATTAATGCGTAATAAACGATTTAATGACATGTATATATATTTATTTTATGATAAGCAATCGAATACTGCATTTTAGCAGTGAAATACAATTGTTATTTCATACTGAGTTTTATTTTCATTGGCGGTATTTCCTTTTTCAATGTAAACAACTTTTTTTTCCGAAAATTACTGTTAAATTATATATCTAAGTTGGAAATGTTCTAAGAAAATGAGCTAAATGTTTTGAAAATCGGTCATGTATTTTACAGTAACGTAGAGTAAAGATGTCAGTTTTGCTAAAAAAAAAATTAAACAAATTTGAAACCGGAAGCATATGACCGTAATTATTATTTTCTTATTAAAAGAACTTCTGACCGTCCGCATTTATTTCGTCGATATAATTATGAAGTTTTCCTCTTTGTTTATTTATAAATTTATTGTATTTCTGCCTTTCTGTATATCTTGGCTAGAAGGTGCGTCTAAATAAGCCAATCAGAAACGATACCAGAATCTAGGTAAAATGGCTGCCGCGTCAAAGTTTTAAGAAGAACTGTTCTAAACGTTTGTCTTGAAAACAAGCAAGCGTCGCAGATGATCTAGACCAATCGTTATCATTGACTTAGACATAACTTAGAAAATGAGCTGTAGTTTATTGAAAATTTAATTTAATTTAATTTAAAAAGCAACTTCTCAATACTGAACATATGACGTAGCCAAAAATACTTTGTTTTTCTTCTGCATAAACTTTTATCATAAGCCACGAAATAGAAAGAACATTGGTTGTTTTGGAGTGAATAACAGCTTTTATTTCATCTCGAAGTGATATACCTCTTATATTTTCACGCATGCTTTGCATTCGATAACATATAAAGTTTGCGCAGTTCTCGATCAAATAAAATATATTATTCACTGAAAACCAACAATCCTCGATATATTTAGTTATTTCATACTTAATAAAGGAATAGTGGATTAAGAAGTGAAATGACGTGGTATTTTAAATGTGTAAAGTGTAGACTTTTATTGTTTTACTGTACAAGCAGAAAAAAACATTTTCATGTCAAAAACAATATTTGCTTTAGAAAATAACTATGTCAACGTTGTTTCATATACATGTATTGGTGACACTCCTGTTACTGGATTATAGACCTAATAACGAATTGAATTGGAAATGGTCTTACCAAGAATATGTGTCGTAGTCTGAACATCGGTTAAGTATTATGGGAATTGTTGTCATTTAGAGATGTTAGTTTGCCATATATATATTTTGAGAAATGGGTGTAATATGATTTTTGGGGATATGTTATGTGCGTTGAGACAAACGTTCCTTCCTTCGTACATAATTGCATTGTATTTTATGTTTATAGAAACAACAACAGAGCAACGACTTGACGTTCTTGGATATTTTACAACTTCATGAAAGGACGAACTGTTGACATGGAAACCAGACGAATATTCAGGAACCAACATGTTCAAGCTACCTATCAGCAAAATCTGGAAACCTACCTTAGTTTTGTTAAAGGTAATATTTCTTTATTAGCTTCGTAACTGTAATGATGATTCAGATAAATAATGCATGATAACGTGGACTAAACATGCTTTGTATCTGCGAATCAACACACACACACACACACACACACACACACACACACTACTAATAATTGATAACAATATGTTTAAAAGAGGAAAAGTAGCATTCACAGACCAAACCAACGCAAAACAATCAAACAAAAAAATAAGATTTTTAATAAAAATAGGATCCAAGTGTGCTACACCACAAACATAAAATAATTTAAAGGAGACTAAACAGGGTTTAAAAGGGTTTAAAAAGGTTTAAAAGAGTTTAAAAGGCTTAAGGTGTCACTTATTTTCCCATTTCTGCTCATGTGAGATAGGCATTTTCCTTATATGAGATAACTCTATCTTACATGACGTGACTTACGTTCGTTCAGTGCAGTGTGGCGGCAGTAAAAAGTCTCCCCGTGCTACGAATCAGTCGTGTTATTTTTACTGGTCCTTTGGAACCAACGAGCACAATATAGGTGGTTTTGAAGTAGAATACCGCTTAAGACGGTGCTAGGGGGCGTGAGAGGTGTTGCTTCTTTCATTACTTCTCATGAACAGACTCAATAAATCCGAGTCTGCTGCTTTATTCTCTTACTTGTGTTTGTTGCTCCCAAAGGATCACCTTTATTAGTATTTACGACGTCATGACGTTCCGTCGACTTCGCCTTATTTAAATGAGCAAAGTCATTGATTTTATGCCGGTAATAAACACATAATGGGAGAAAAATAATCTATCATGAGTGATCCATGTGAGATAGGGAAATCTCACCCTCGGGATCAGAATTTCAACCAGGCCCTCGGCAGAGCCTCGTCCCTGGTTGCAATTCTAACCCCTCGGGTGAGACTTCTACATCTCACATGGGTACTCATGATAGATTCTTATAATCTCATCCGTGCAAAGTTGACATCTCAATTAAAGTGGACAAACATTAAAGATTTAAAACCAATTTATGTCTTCTCATAATTTGAACTTGGGTCAAACATCAAACATGCAATTTCAAATTTGTTTGCATTTTTCAATAAAGTTTCCATTTCAAACTGACTTTTTTAAAAGAATGATTTGGGTTATAATGCCTAGTAACAGGAAGCAATTGAAAACTAATTACTTTGTATTTCTGTTTTAAATGTTATATTTCTTCATCCAAATTGGCAATACCAGTTGCACAAGTATCTCGTTCGCCATTATTACCATCATACATTGTCACCTAAATGTATTTCATCATTGATCACCATCTCCATTAACAGCATATTACATATACATATACATATACATATACATATACATATACATATTTCAAATACTCCAGGCTTATAACGGGTCCAACATAATAAGGTCTATCGTACGTAAAGATAATTGATGTGGACTGTACCTATAGAGCATTTACATCAAACTCTTTTAATGTCATCAATTTTGATCATATTTTAGTTTTTAAAAAATGCGTCTATGCCTGTAGAGGATTGCTTCATGGTCATATATGTTTAGCTTTTATAATATAGTCTTTGACTAAAGAGGAATAATCTGACGTCGTGACAAAGTTCCCAAGTGTGATCATATGATTGTATCGATATATTTGACGTCAAGTGTGATCATATGATTGTAACGATATATTTGACGTCAAGTGTGATCATATGATTGTAACGATATATTTGACGTCAAGTGTGATCATATGATTGTAACGATATATCTGACGTCAAGTGTGATCATATGATTGTATCGATATATCTGACGTCAAGTGTGATCATATGATTGTATCGATATATTTGACGTCAAGTGTGATCATATGATTGTAACGATATATTTGACGTCAAGTGTGATCATATGATTGTAACGATATATTTGACGTCAAGTGTGATCATATGATTGTAACGATATATCTGACGTCAAGTGTGATCATATGATTGTAACGATATATTTGACGTCAAGTGTGATCATATGATTGTAACGATATATTTGACGTCAAGTGTGATCATATGATTGTAACGATATATTTGACGTCAAGTGTGATCATATGATTGTAACGATATATTTGACGTCAAGTGTGATCATATGATTGTAACGATATATTTGACGTCAAGTGTGATCATATGATTGTAACGATATATCTGACGTCAAGTGTGATCATATGATTGTAACGATATATTTGTCGTCGTGTGATCATATGATTGTAACGATATATTTGACGTCAAGCGTGATCAAATGATTGTATCGATACATTTGACGTCAAGTGTGATCATATGATTGTATCGATATATTTGACGTCAAGTGTGATCATATGATTGTATCGATATATTTGACGTCAAGTGTGATCATATGATTGTATCGATATATTTGAAAATGAACATGATATACATTTACTTCACAACTAGAATAGACTAGAAATCAATTAGACTGAAACATATTAATGAAAATAAATAGACCGAACAATATTAACAATAATTGTGTATCGGGAAATATTTGAATAGAGACCCGTGGTTTTGGCACAGGGCAAGCTCGAAAACAACGGTCTGTGACCAAAGTTAATGTAAATTTTATCGTGCCAAAATCATGTTGTAAAATTATGAACATTGTTTGGACTTCTACATTGTAGTATTGTTTGATCGCCACCTGTATATTTAACTTCTCCAGAACATAAAAAGTTGCAACACTATGGGCTAGTATTCTGTGGTGCAGTATATGACACTATTCTATATGTATACAATATAATTTGATTACACTATTTTTAGTCCCGTGTTACGTATTTTCTGATTATTGTTTATCAAATGTTTGGGTCTGGAAAATTTCCTACTCCACGATATTATTTTTTTTTTTGGCCAAATCATACGTGATGCTTTATTTTAGAGATGTACACATATGCTTTATTTTAGAGACGTACACATTTGAAACGTACTTGTTGTCCAATTTAAGTACATTTGTTTTAAACACACATACAACTGATGGCAAAATTAAATAATATAAGTGGTGGTTGAGCTTAATTAAAAATTAGGTAATCAAGGGTTTCAATTTATTTCTGCATAAAAAGTAACTATGGAACAATGTTATTATTTTAGAAATTTGGAAATTATTGATCAATATTTAAAACTTGAAAACTCGCCTACAATCCCTTTAAAATGAAATCTTATGAACAATTTTACTTTGTAACCGACATGAGGTGTAAACTGTATATTGGCGAAAATATAGCTAAAACTGCTAACCCGCCCGTGGATCTTAAATAGAATCCCTTCAAATAAGAAATAATAATTTCAACTGGTAAAGTACATTGTTCTCTATATCGTTAGGTTATGGTGGCTGATTCATGCCATTTGTCGTCTTTCCGTTATTTCGCCGAGAAAAAAAGACGACATTTCAGCCGCGAAAAGACGACATTTAATATGATCGTTCTGTCGTTTTATTGCAAAGAAATAACTAAAAGACAAAATGGCAAAAATCAGCCACCGTATTATGGGAAAGATAAACTTTGAAAAGAAAATTCTTACCTGCATTTGACACATTTATACAATTTGAACCACATCATTGTTAGCATTATTTCCTTTTTCAGTGTTCTATGTGAAGTGAACGTCGAATGGTATCCATTTGATGTCCAAACATGCAAAATGACGTACTTTGCAAGTGATAAGACGATTTCAACTGTGTCGTTAAATGGACCGGAGTCGTCAGTGCCAACAGATGAATACATTGAAAACTTCGAATGGCGTCTACTCGAGTTGACCAAAGAGAGAGAGTTCATGTATGAAACGTATATGGTACACATCATTTTCAAGGTTGAGCGTCGAGCCCAGTTTACGGTGTATACATTGGTTGTTCCGTTAATGATGCTGTCATCACTGAATGTCTTCGTTTTTCTAATGCCGATCGGCTCTGGTGAAAAGGCATCCACCACCATAACTATATTTCTAGCCTACGGCGTCCTTACAACAATGATCGCACAATTCGCTGAACATTTCCTACTTCGTTGTGTACATAGTCTTTTTGTTGTCAGTAAGCGTTCTTACTGTGATGTATGTGGTCGTTCAGGCCAAGATTTATTCCGGGCTTGGGAATCAACCATGTCGGTTATGCTGTTATGTTTCTAGCAAGATTGCTGCTGTTAACTCCGAAACTACAACTGGTGTAAAGGAGAGTCCACGTAATACTTGTATTACTTGGACGATGTTTTTCAACACATTGGATACTATTATTTTCTCTATATTCTTTATACTTATCGTAATAGCTACGGCTGGATTGTTCTGCATGTACAATACCAGGAACTAATTATCACTGGTTTGAGGAAGTTTAGTTGTTTTAAACACAATGGTAGATGTTTTTCTCAAATAGTGTGTATGCGACGTGCATGTGTGTGTGTGGTGCGTGTATGCGTGCGTGCGTGTGTGTGGTGCGAGCGTGCGTGTGTTTGTGGTGCGTTTCAATAAGTGATGGCCAGGGGTCGCGAGCTCATTGGTATGTGTGTTTGTGTCAGTAACTATATAATACTGGCTGTAACGGCAATAGTGATATGAGGTGGTGTTTTAATGATTAACTAATGTTGTTTTTGTCAATCTCAGATGTGTTAAACTGTAACTGTAGGCAATTTAGATGACAACTGATGTAAACAGATGATTTGTTTCGGAGATATCATATATGACTTTGTGTTTTAGTATACTCAGTAAAACAAAAAAATAAAGAAAGTAAAGACTTTGTTTTAAAATTGTGGTTATTCCAACTGATAATTCAGATATTTATGTCCATTTTATCTAGAAACAAGCGTCACAAAGGTGTGCATTCGTATGATTCTGTATTCCGTTATCTTTTGTTACTGTTATGTAGGCAACAGTTGAAATAAATAAATTTACCTCATTATTTTGTTTCAGCGTTGTTGCTTTTTACAATTATGTTTATAAAAAATTCCCAACAATTTTCAACATAGATACATGTATTAAGGCCAATAAAAATTTGTTCCGTTTCCGGTTATCCATCAGTCTCTATTGTTTGGACACTGACCGTAAATTGTTTTATTGATATCGACATATTTTTAAGACAACGATGGCGATAAAGATTGCGAATATTTGGCAATGTTTTATCAGTCCTGTTGATTAGTAACAAATGTTTCCCTTTCGTGATGACGAAATGGCCGAAAAAGTAGCCCAAGCTGTTTGACAGCATTTACCATTAAGAAATGTAAACAGTAAACACAACATCATTAAACCATATTGCACAATTGGGAGATGTTGTATTTACTCTATCTCGTGCCAGCTACTAGATCTAGTAGTTATTTCAACGCCTGCGCGGTACCCAATCTGTCGCAGGGCAAAATATAGGTATATTTCAAGTTTGATTTTCTCTTGAAAAAAACGTTTTATCATGAAGCCATTAAAAAGCTTTTAACTACTTGTATGACAATTCGATAACGGTGGACATTTCATTCAATATCACCAATGTCTATTACTTTGTTCTTACGTTCACATATCGTATCCCATTCTTAACATAAAATAAAAGACCGGACGCAAACGTATAGTTACAGGTTAAACATAATAAACACATTATGCCATCATCGTGTACGATATTTGTATAACGTGTCGTATAACAAAACAATGCAATACAGAATAGCTTCAGTATTTAAAACTATATTAAAATCTATATTTTTCAAAATTATATTCATAAATACAATTATGCCCCCACCGTTACTTTATCCTTCCTGACCATTGATAATTTCTTTACTTTTACGATGTTACTTCCATTTTGTCCGAGTCAACCGTAAAGTTAGTGTAAAGTCATTATCAGTTGTCAGTGGCGGTTTGTATTAAACTAAGGACTATATAACATCAACTGAAAAGAAAAAGAAACGCATAATGGGTATATCCGCTATATATTGTATGTTTAATATGCTACTGCTAATTATGGTGGCATATAACTGCCGTCGAGATAATTTAGTCGCGATACATTTTGCAGCAATTAAGACTACTTTTAAGCCGTAATAAGTCGACTTATAAGAACAAAGTCTAGATAAGTATCACGACAAACTTTAACCATGAAGTCATGATAATGCTATAAAGTGATATGCTCGATTAATATGTCACCTTAGTTTTTAATCTTCGGATCTCCCGAATTTTAAGGGAGGGGTTATACTGCTTCACTGCACATGTCCCGTTTCACTCAAAGCTGTGTAACAGTCTAACTTGGCTGTCATTCCAGAGCATTACCGCGACTTTTGAAAGTGGAGTAAATTTTCCTATAAGTCAGTAGCTGAAAAAAGTATCACGACTAAATTATCACGACGGCAATTATATGCCACCTTAGCTAATCGAATGGTACAGGCCGACATTATGCCTGTCCTTTTGGAATGAAGGTTTAAACAGCATCGAACCCACCAATGGTTACCCCTTTAAAGTTGCATTATCGATAAAATGCGCAATTGGCTCAATCAGGTGAGCAAACTTAGGCTTTAAATGTTGCAATCTCTTAAAGAATATAAAAAGATCGGACAGGGAAAGTAGCATTCAAGGAGGACAGTCAACCATAAAACACAGAAACAAACACGCAAACAGACAAACAAGAAGGCTAAAAGTAATAATAAATGCAAACGACATCACAAACACAAAAAGCTTGACAGTAGGCTACCGCCTTGGAACGGTCAATGTCAAAGCAGGCCACTGGGAGTTTAAACCTGTTCTAGGGTGCACCAAACCTCACACTTACCCTACTGTCATCCCATTAAAACAGGACAGTGTAAATAAAGAAATCCCCACAATCTCTAACCAACAAAGCAGCATCAATAGGCAATATAAGTAAAACACAAATATGCTCGTGTAAATATAATACAAAACACAATAGCCTAGAAAGCAACAATGAAGGTACTCAGTGACTTGGCAGAAGCCAGAGCAACAAGAGAAAAAACCATTAAGGGCACGACAAACAAGATTCTAGACAAAAACCAAACGCCACCGTCCCAATGGGCTTTAGGTAGGCTCATCATAGGGTCCACAGCCTATCCGGTCATCGTACAATTAAAGAGGAAAGTATAGTGGCGAACTGTAAGAACTGGCCTACTTTGCCACTGACCGTTCCAAGGCGGTAGCCCTATTGCCAACCCTTTTGTGTTTGTGATGTCGTTTGCATTTATTTTTACTTTTGCCATCTTGTTTGTCTGTTTGCGTGTTTGTTTCTGTGTTTTGTGGTTAACTGTCCTCCTTGAATGCTACTTACCCTGTTCGATCTTTTTATATTTATTTATAGTTGTGCGATGTGTATTTGTGGTTGTTAATTATCATTTTATGTAATAGAGCCACTTTATTCATAAACTCAATGTACTGTCACTACGATTCGATTACTGCGTTCAATCTCCAATATTCGCCCTATTGTAGCGTGGGATTTTTAACAGCATAGCATTCACCCGAAGTGAATGTTGTCAGTATAATGCGAGTCTGTTTCCTGCGAACTTTACTTTAAGAAGTCAAAAACAAGTTTCTGACATATTTTAAGCAATTGCGTGTTTGGTTACCGCTTTAATTTTGCTTTAAGTATATTGCGTGTTTGGTTACCGCTTTAATATACTTTTTATTCGCAAGCAATTACGAGTTTGGTTACCGTTTAAATTGCTTGTATAACTGATTTCAATTTCACCAAGGGTTTAATTGATTTTTCAGTGTGTAGTCGTGTGAACTCAACTCCCTTTCTCCCGCGAACTATACTTTAAGAAGTCAAAAACAACTTTCTTACTTATATTTTAAGCAAATGCGTGTTTGGTTACCGCTTTAATTTTGCTTTAAATATATTGCGTGTTTGGTTACCGCTTTAATATACTTTTTATTTGCAAGCAATTACGAGTTTGGTTACCGTTTAAATTGCTTGTATAACTGATTTCAATTTCAACAAAGGTTTAATTGATTGCAGTGCGCAGTCGAGTGAACTCAACGTGTGGCTTTAAGGTAGTTTATCGCTTAAGACGGTGCTAGGAGGCGTGAGAGGTGTTGCACTTTACATTACCCCTCATGAACAGACTCAATAAATCCGAGTCTATTATTGTTATCCTTGTTTGTGTTTGTTGCTTCCAAGGGACCCATTTTCATTATTTATTTACAGTGTTCCGCATTGCTGTACATTTAGATGTGCTTTTGTTGCAGAGTCTCACCTAAGCTAAATATACTGAGCAAAAATAAGAAATAAGAATAAGAAAATGTGCCATATTTTTATTTATTTTTTAAATCGGTCATGCATTTCAGGAATTGTTGTCATTTGCAGTTCTGTAGAACACAGTACAACAGAGAAATCAGTCTGTCAGGTTAATTTTTTCGAAAATCAACTTTTTTCAGCCATTGGTATGAAAGCTTTATCATTGCTTATCACAACGAAACTAAGAAAATTAATCGTAGTGTATTGAAATCACTCAAGTATTCTAGAAGTTATGTGAGTTAAAGATAACAACTTAACAATACTGAACCTCGCCAAGAATACATTTCTTTCTGCATTACCTCAGATTACAATAAATATTGACAAGGGTGAACCTTTGAAACAACAAACACGACTAAGAGAATAAAGTAGCAGACTCGGAAGTTTTGAGTCAGTTCATGAGACGTAATGTGAGAAGCAACAACTATCACGCACCCTAATCACGGCTTAAGCGGTATTCTACTTCACAACAAATTATAGTGGGCTTTCTGGTCCTAAAGGACCAGTAAAAATAACACTACTGATGCGTAGCACGGAGAGACTTTTATAGCCGCCACACTGCACTAAACGGAGGCTAATGTGAATGTTATGAAATACTGATAAGGGTGATCCCTGGAAGCAACAAACATAGAATAAAGTAGCCAACTCAGTTTTATTGAATCTGTTCATGAGCGGTAATGCAGAAGTTATACAATAAGACAAAACATAAAAACAACGGTAAATAACGTTATTAATAGATTTCACTTTATCTCAGTGTGATGAAACTCTTATATTTTCACTTTCACTCATTCGTGAAAATATAAAGTTTGCTCACTTCTCGATGAAATAAAAAAATGCTATTCACACCAAAACAACAAATATTCCCTCTATACTCATCAATATATATACATTTTTAGTGTAGCAGTATTTTTTGGGTTATTGCTTATTTTCCTACCAGGCGTCGGACCAGTTTTTTGTTTTGCTCAATGGACAGGTAGCGGCAAAGCTCATTTCACAATAGTTATCACCAGATAAAAAAACAAATATGTTTTATAACCAGTTACCAATAACCATACACAAATAATACAATGCTACACTTCTAGACTATCTGAAAATCACATCCTAAATCAAATAACTGTCAGAAAAGCAAATGTTTTTGTTGACTTTTGCCTGATCTATAGGGGTTTCGATACAGCTAAACTTAAAAGAATTTCTGTTATATCAATTGTACTATTTTCATTCGAAATATGAAAACGATTGACACTCATGCTCAAACAATGTCATCTAGCAGTCTATTAAACGTTCGTCATTGCGGTGATTAGTTTTTAAAAGCACTGCTTTCTATGTCTAGGACATCGGAAGCGCAATAATACCAGGTTGACAAAAAATACCTTTACACAGTAACATAAATGACTTCCGTCGCAATGTTTAAACGGTATTGGTTACTCGTTTTCATCTGAATTGGTCATTAGTCGCTATAGTTATTTGTTTAATAGGTATAATAATTACTATTCCTTTCAATATTAAACATTATTCTATGATTTAGATACTGTTAGGTTACAGCCCACTTATTGCATTCTATATAACTGTATGTGGCAGTCTACTACTTTCCCGTGTGCAACAATGTTGGTATTTCAGAAAAAAACAAAAAAATTGCACTTAGACATCAAAGGAATTATATCTGTATCGTATTTTGAAGATTTATACATTTCAAATGTGTCTAAATAATAGTTGCCCTAAAAAGACATGTTCACGGAGGTCGACACATATATTAGCATGCGAATGGGTAGACTGTATATGCGTTTTAATGGGTTACATTTAATAAACACTTCGTTAAATAAAATTGGTATAATCAATGCTCCTATTTATGCTCTCAAAATTAATTTCAGAGCAAGCTTTGTCCATCCTTCTGTCCGTCCTGAGCATAATTTTAAAAACAAACTACCTATGGGACTGATATGAAACTTCCTACAATAATTGAAGACAATAAGAGGAAATGCATATTGTAAGAATCATTACTCTATCTTATTCAGATTAGAGTTATTCCCCTTTGTAGTTTTATACTTCATTCTAAATATTTGTCATATTATGTTATTGTTGTAAATGAAATTTATTTTCATATAGTCTCTTATAATTCTTTTAGAATGGCGTAGTTAAAATCATATGTAATTTTTTATTGCATATAATACAGTGCTAAGACGAGACCTTAATAAACTATATAACCTAAAACCTATAAGATTGACATTCATGCTCAAACAATGTCGCCCCGTGTCGCCCCGTTTGGTCACGGGGCAAATAAAAGGGCCACTGCAGATCCCTTTAGAGGGGTAGGCAGAGGGGTAGAATCCCCCCAAATTCATGTTCATTTTATCATTTTTTGTTCATGTTCATTTAAGGTCTTCATCATGATCCCTGCATTGTTTCAGGTGCTATCTCGCTCGCATCAAAAGAGCAGTGGCTGAAAAACAATATACGTGGCTCCAGCGTAAATGGAGTTTCTACGATAGAATTTGCAGCAACTCTGCAGTTCAGGGTGAGACGGTTCTAGGCCCATTTTCCATATTTTATCTCGATGTACATGGAAGTTGTGCCTGGTATGTTAATGCATGTTAGTCGCCATATAACCTTTTCATGTGTTGGTGCGCCTTAAAACCCAATTCAATTCAATTTAAACAATGTCATTTAGCAGTGTCTTTTAAACGTTCGTCCGTGCGGTGATTAGTTTTTAAAAGCACTAATGTTATGTCTAGGACACAGGAAGCGCAATAATACCAGGTTGACAATACCTTTACACCGTAACACAAATGACTTCCGTCGCAATGTTGAAACGATATTGCTTATTTGTCTTCCTCTAAATTGGTCATTAGTCGCTATGGTTAGTTGTATAATAGGTTACGATGCGATTCCTGTCAATATTAAACATTATTCTATGATTTAGATACTGTGAGGTTGCAGCCCACCTATTCCTTTCTCTATTAGTGTAGGTCTACTAACTACTTTCCCATAGGCAACACTGTTGGTGTTTCAGAAAATAACTATAAAACTGCAATTAGACATTTCTGTATCTTACTTTGAATATTTACTCAACTCCAATGTGTCTAAATAATAGTTGCTCTATAAAGGCATATTCACTGAGGTCGCCATATATGTTAACATGTGAATAGGCAGACTGTATCTGCCTTTTAATGGGTTACATTAATAAAATCTTCGTTAAATACAATTGATATAATTAATGCTCATATTTATACTCCAGAAATTAATTTCAGAGGAAGCATACGGTCTCCGCTTTGTCCGTTCTTCTGTCCATCCTGAGCATAATTTGAAAAAAATTTACTTATGGGACTGATATGAAATCTGACACAATAAGACAATAAGAGAAAATGCATATTGCAAGAAACATTACTCTGTCTTTATTAAAATTAGAGTTATTGCCTTTGTAGATTTATACTTATATTTCTTGTCCAGAGCATCATTTAACAACTACTAATGAAACTGGAATAAAATTTAATACAATGATAAAAATATACTGATGGAACTGGCATGAAACACATATACATACATACAAATGTAGTTTTATTATTGTATGATCGAGGGACATTAAAAATACAATTGTTATTTTATACTGAGGTTTGTTTTCATTGGCGGTATTACCCTTTTCAATGTAAAAAACAACTTGTTTTAGAAAATGACTGTTACATGTATGTATTTAAGTTGGAAATGTTCTCAGTATTAGAGCTACAGTTTTTGAAAATCGGTCGTGTATTTTAAGAATGGTTGACATTTACGGTAACGTAGAGTATCACGAAAACTTACCTATTATTATTTCACATCAGGTAGGCAAAAGGGTTTTGGGTTGAAGAACAAGTTCGCCGGAATTAATGATTTTTAAATTATGCTAATCCGTGAAGTCGATTATTTTATGCTAAATCGTGAAGTCATTTTTGTTCAATGTCAGTTGTCTATATTTTCATTAGAATCCTATGCAAAGAATAAAGCATTTTAATGAAAGAATGTTAATGGAATAGATAACGTTTTCACGAATTTACTACTTTTTATATCTTCTGTTAGAAAGATGGACAATGTTGTTATATTCATATGCGTCATTCTGAAAGATAAAGTTAAATCTATTTGACTAAATTGGAATTGTTCAGCGACTTTTAATATAGTCAAGATATACATTTTATCTTAATTAGTGTTTATCAGTGGAAAAGAAATGGACAAGTAGCATAAATAGCCTGTTTCTTAATTTACATTTAAATGTGTCAATGAACCTTTATATAGTATTTTGTTTTTCATAATCATTATGATGCGTTATTTGTTTCAAAGGAGTATTATCTTTGATTATTGTACAATGTATTGCCTGTTTCTAAATTTGAAATTTGTTTAATGTTTCCAAACTAATTAGTCTAGATCATCTGAGACGCTTGCTTGTTTTCAAAACAAACGTCTAGAACAGTCCTCCTGAACAAAGTTTGATTTTGCCGATATACTGGTAACATTTCTGATTGGCTGAGACACCTTCTATCCAAGATTCACAGAAAGTCAAAAAGACAATACATTTAATATTATATATAAACAAAGAGGGAAACTTCATCATTATTTCGACGAACTAAATGCGGATGGTCAGAAATACTTTAATGGTTGAATGTTTTCTAACGGATCATCAACATTGTATAGGTTATTTAGAGCCGCCCCAGAGAGAGGGAAAGGATACATAGGAATCCGGGAACCGTGCTCTACTCTTATTATCGAATAGATTCCTATGGTTCTTTTACGTGCTCGGAGGATAGACCGATACACGGGACCGCGCGGTTTACGTCCCCATCCGACGGACGAGGCTAAGGGAAAGTGTTTTGCCCAAGAACACACCGACGAAACTCAGTACTTCAATAAAAAAATAAAAAATTACGGTCACGTGATTCCCGGTAAGTTTCAAATTTGTTTCTACACAACCGGTCAAGACGTTTGTATTTACAATCAAGCGTCGAAGATGATCAAGACTACAAACTAATACAATAACGCAAATAATGCAAGCTACCCTCGCCTGATATTCTGATAATGTGAAAATAAGTAAAATTTGCTTTTATAAAAATATAAAAATCTCTGAAAATGGACGAGCATTATTTTGAATCATTTTATTAAAGAAAGTAAGTTATTTATTTTTTATTTTAAAGGTAAGTGAATAAATGTGATCGAGCTCACACACAGTGCGAAACGAAAAATAATTGTTAATTATAAATATAAAATCGAGCAGGAAAATCAGTATTCAATGACGACAGACAACCACAAACACAGAAACAAAGAACAAATTTAAAGATGAATAAAAGGCCAAATAAGACATCACAAACACAAAAGGGTTGACAATAGGGCTACCGCCTTGGAACGCTCAGTGGCATAACAGGTCATTGGGTATTTAAACCAGGTTCTAGGGTGCACCAAAACCTCACACTTACCCTACTGTCAACCCAATAACACGGCACAGTGTAAACAAATACATCCCCGCCATGAACTATTCTCTATAAATACAAGAAATAGCCTAGAAAGCCACAAAGAAGGTACTCAATGACTTGGCAGAAGCCAGAGCAACACGAGAATAAACCGTTGAGGGCACGACAAGACAAGACTGCAGACAAACATCAAACGTCACTGTCTTTTTGGGCTGTAGGTAGACGTCATCATAGGGTCCATAGCCTGTCCGGTCATCGCACAATCAAATAAGAAAGAATAGTGACGAACTTTAAATGAGTCCACCGCAGTGGGTTGCAAAATGATAGTCATAACCTCTTTTGATAAACTTTTTAACAAGTTTAACAAAGATAGTATAAAAGTGATCATGACCAAGGATCTTACGAAGTTTGCAAAGCACGTCACCATAGAAGTCAGGTTGTGATAGTCCTTGTCGCAGAAGAGTTCTTAAATTACTTTTATATTTGGAAAGAAGATCAGGGTTACTTAACAAAGCTAATATATCTGATAATAACGCCTCTTTTCTTCTTTTAGATCTCTCGATTGAAAGTGGTGAAATAATTAGCAAAATCTATGACAAGAGAGATGATTTTAATTTTGACATTGTTAATTATCCCCACTTGGATGGGGATGTTCCCCGAGCAACTTCTTATGGGGTGTATGTGTCTCAACTTATTCGCTTTTCTAGAGCTTGTACTCGAGTTGAGGACTTTAATATTCGTAATCTGTGTATAATTAAAAATTTACTCAATCAGGGTTACCATTACCATAAACTTCGTAAAACCTTTGCAAAATTTTACTATCGTAACCCTGATCTTCTTTCCAAATATAAAAGTAATTTAAGGACTAATCTGCGACAAGGACTATCACAACCTGACCTCTATGGTGATTTATAAACTTCGTAAGATTCTTGGTCATGATCACTTTCATACTATCTTTGTTAAACTTTTTAAAAAGTTTATCAAACGAGGTTATGACCCTATCATTTTGCAACGTACTGCATGCTTGGTGGTGGACCCTTTTACAGTTCGCCACTATGCTTTCCTCTTTAATTGTACGATGACCGGACAGGCTGTGGACCCTATGATGACGCCTACCTAAAGCCCATTGGGACGGTGGCGTTTGATGTTTGTCTATGATCTTTCTCGTCGTGCCCTTAATGGTTTTTTCTCTTACTGATCTGGCTTCTGCCAAGTCATTGAGTACCTTCATTGTGGCTTTCTAGGCTATTGTGTTTGTATTATATTTACACGAGCATATTTGTGTTTTACTTATATTGCCTATTGATGCTGCCTTGTTGGTTGGAGATTAGATCATGGCGGGGATTTCTTTATTTACATTGTCCTGTTTTAATGGGATGACAGTAGGGTGTGTGAGATTTGGTGCACCCTAGAACCGGTTTAATCCCCCAGTGGCCTACTTTGCCACTGACCGTTCTAAGGCGGTAGCCTATTGTCAACCCTTTTGTGTTTGTGATGTCGTTTGCATTTATTATTGCTTTTGCCTTCTTGTTTATCTGTTTGCGTGTTTGTTTCTGTGTTTTGTGGTTGACTGTCCTCCTTGAATACTACTTTCCCTGTCCGATCTTTTTATATTTCTTTACGATAATAACATTTTGCAAAGGTTTTACAAAGTTTATGGTAGCGGTAACCCTGATGGAGTAGCTTTTTAGTTATACAAAGATTACGAATATTAAAGTCCTCAACTCGAGTACAAGTTCTAGAAAAACGAATAAGTTGAGACACATAGACCCCATAAGAAGTTGCTCGGGGAACATCCCAATCTAAATGGGGATAATTAACAATATCAAAATTAAAATCATCTCTGTTGTCATATATTTTGCTAATTATTTCACCATTTTCAATGGAGAGATGTAAATCAAGAAAAGAAGCGTAAATATCATAATATTAGCCTTGTTAAGTTCAAGTTCTTTAGGGTATATATAATTAACCATAGTAGAAAAGAAAGGGTTGTCAATGTTTAATATATCATTAACCATAGTAGAAAAGTAGAAAAGAAAGGGTTGTCAATGTTTAATATGTCATCCAGATACCGAGAGGTGTCATTAAAGGCCTCAATAACATCTTCGTGGATATCTGGTGAAAGACTCAACATGAAATCTCTTAATATAAAAACAAATCTGCGGGTAGGGATACCAACAATTTGTCTATAAACGTTCGTTCCAAACCTCACGAAAATATTATAGAATAGGAAGATGAGTGCTTCACAAACTTCTTGGCAAGGACATATAGTGTAATTGTCTAAACTGCCGTTAGTAAAAAACGCTTAAATATTACTACAAGCCAAAAATGTAGTATTTTCCCTAGTGAATGTTTTATGAATAAGAGCAATAAGCTTTTCTTTGATAAGGTGATATGGTAAGGTTGTATATAGTGTAGATAAGTCATAAGTGCTAACAGGTGGAACTTGACGTTTATTAAAATTTTTGTCAAGAACGTCTCCTGAATATTTTATAGACCAAAACAAATTAATCCCAAAGTTTTCATAAGTTTTATCACAATATTGTTTAACGTGATCTTTAACGGCAGTAAGACAAGAAGTTAAAAGTGAGATGAGATGTTTGTGGTGGTGCAGGCACTAGAACTCGAAATAAAGCGGTCTTTATACGGTTATTTATGTAATTTAGGAATCAAGTACATAGGTGGCGGTATTTTCTGCTTTTCGTCTACCCCAGCCTTGAAAGTAGTGCACCGGGTAATATGAGTGAAAACAACATCATCCTCGTAGAATGAACTGGAGTACACGAATTAGTACTACCGAGTTCCAGAGATAAAACATTGACGTAATGTAGGCGTCAAACAATAATTACAT
This sequence comes from Cyrtodaria siliqua, assembly GCA_037043455.1. Lineage (NCBI taxonomy): Eukaryota > Metazoa > Mollusca > Bivalvia > Adapedonta > Hiatellidae > Cyrtodaria > Cyrtodaria siliqua. The sequence continues at coordinate 23,543 of JAWPHD010014015.1, forward strand.
TATTAGCTGCTTTATAAGAAGGAACTAAAACAAATTTATTATGAAATTCTCGAATTCCCGATTTTAAATAAAGACAGGAAAACCTAAGTCTTGGAGGAAGTAAAGAGGGGTTAGCATAGCCATTATGAAAGTTAATACTTGTATCTATAATTTTAAAAATTGGCTTTTTCCAAGTAGAAAGAGAATTTGGGTCCGCATGTTCTCTACGACACCATTAATTTTTATACTAAAATCCTCAGTGGATTGGGCGATCTGAGCACGACAGGCATCACAATTGATAGTTGAAGGTTAGGATGTTTCGAAAACAGATACCGAATACGTTTATCAAAAATATCAAAATTACCAGTCATGACACGACCTGCTGGAGCATAGCAAAATCTTGATGTGTTACATTCGCATTCCTTAGGAGTGTTATTTACTATATCAAGGTCCATTGGAAAAACAATTCGTCACTTAAAAAAAACGGCACATTTATGTGATATTTCAGGTGACAAAAAAAACGGTTGTATGGTTGTATCACATGTCATTAATATGGTGTTATCAGTGGTTATGCAAAACAGGTATAGTACATGTGCATAATGACGGATTACCATAGTCTATGCATGGGTTTTACCATGTATACCATATACCATGCATAAATGAAAAACAATTGCCTTATTTCTATTTCAAAATATGTTTGACACCATCTGGTAGAAAACTTCGTTCATATTTAGTTCTTTTTTAGATTTAATCATCAAAACTGTTCAGTTTCGAAGCTTAATTTACCCCCACCCATTTATTTATGTGTCTCATTTATTGGAATTCCGTGTGGTCTTTGTGTTAATAATATTTTAGGGTGGTACCTCATAAATTATATATGGTATATTAAGACCAGCAGGATGCTACACACTCAGCATATGCAATGACTGCAGTTTTGGGGTAAGAAAGTTATATTTTAATCCGTCTCTCTCTTTGTAAAATATCTCTTTTTTGTTCATATCTCTTGCCTTATTATCATTCATTCTAGTAAGAGAAGTCTTTTCTCGACCAATTTCATTGATTGTTTTAGAAGCTTTTCCAATCGTTTCGTCTAAACATATCCACTCATAATTAGTTTTGACGGCAATGGGAATTTATATTTATGTAGCACATACGTATCAATTCCAGCATCTATATCTGCAGTAAATACTTGTACAAGGCTCCTCATCAAATAACTGAGGTAATCCTTGGTACACTTTTTGTTCTTGTACTTTCTCGTCTATAGCTTAAGAAAGAGCAGCTAATTGCTGACTTATTTCTGGAAGAGTAGCTAACTGCTTAGTTAGCTGTTGTGACTGATCTTTTATTTCGCTAGTAACAGGTTTAAATACTTCTTAAAAGTTTATCAAAAGAGGTTATGACCTATCATTTTGCAACGTACTGCATGCTTGGTGGTGGACCCTTTTACAGTTCGCCACTATGCTTTCCTCTTTAATTGTACGATGACCGGACAGGCTGTGGACCCTGTGATGACGCCTACCTAAAGCCCAATGGGACGGTGGCGTTTGATGTTTGTCCATGATCTTTCTTGTCGTGCCCTTAATGGTATATTCTCTTACTGCTCTGGCTTCTGCAAAGTCATTGAGTACCTTCATTGTGGCTTTCTAGGCTATTGTTTTTTTGTATTATATTTACACGAGCATATTTGTGTTTTACTTATATTGCCTATTGATGCTGCCTTGTTGGTTAGAGATTAGATCATGGCGGGGATTTCTTTATTTACACTGTCCTGTTTTAATGGGATGACAGTCGGGTAAGTGTGAGGTTTGGTGCACCCTAGAACCGGTTTAAACCCCCAGTGGCCTACTTTGCCACTGACCGTTCCAAGGCGGTAGCCCTATTGTCAACCCTTTTGTGTTTGTGATGTCGTTTGCATTTTTTATTACTTTTGTCTTTTCGTTTGTCTGTTTGCGTGTTTGTTTTTGTGTTTTGTGGTTGACTGTCGTCCTTGAATGCTGCTTTCCCTGTCCGATATTTTTATCCTTTTTTATATAAATCACGACTAGCTCCTTTTTCTATTCCGTTTTGAATTATTTTATTTTTCAACATCTTTTACAAGTTCACTTGATTTTTTTGCATTTTACCTTCTAATTCTTTCCATTTTAACAAAGAAATGTATAATATAAGGTTAGATAAAAATAAGATAAGTTAAGATACGTTAACTTAAATATGATATAACTATTTATTATTTGATTTCTTAACTGTTTTCTGTTTTTTGGCTGGTTGTTTCTTTGTTTTAATTGGTGGTTTCTTTTCCTTCGAAGCTGAACTCTTTTTTCTTTCTTTTCTATTGCAGCAATATTAGCTCTTGCTTTTTTAGCTCGACTATTCGAGGAATAAGAGAGCTTATGTAATCACCCCGGCATCGGCGTCGGCGTTGGCGTTGGCGTTGGCGTCGGCGTCGGTATCCCACATCACACCAATTTTTCCGGTAAGCTGTGTTTACAAGTCTATATCTCTTACATTTCTTCTCCTAGCACAATCACATTTGGCCATGAGCTTCCTTATAGCATTATCTTAAGGGACGCTTAAGTACTCTTGGTTCATGTAACCCCTGGGCTCCCATGGAACCCAAATTCTGATTAAAATGTGTCTCATTTCACATAGAAGTTTGCGTGTAAGCTGCGTTTACAGGTCTATATTTCTTACATTTCTTGTCCTAGCTCAATTAAATTTGAGTATTGGTTTGTTTATAGTATGTTGTAAAGGGCTGCGTAAGTAATTGTGTCTTCTACAAATTCGGGGCTCCCATGGAAACAAAATTGTGATGGCCAATAACATTTGTCTTATTTCACATCAAATTTTGCGTGCGCGCTGTGTTTACAAGTCTATATATTTTACATTTCTTGTCCTAGCTCAATTAAATGTGGGATTTGGTTTGCTTATAGTATATTGTAAAGGGTTATGTAAGTAATTGTGTCTTTTACAAGTTCTAGGCTCCCATGTAGCCCTAATTGGGATGGCCCACAACATTTACAATAAAGGCAGACCAATGTTTGCATGTAAGCTGTTGTATATATCTCTTAAAATATCTCTTAATGTAACTCAAATTTTGGTTTGGGATTTCTTATGGCATTATTTATCTAATTCATACTTCACCCATATTGGAGCATGGGCTCCCTCCTCACTCCTCCCCCCCCCCCCCCCCCCCACAACCCAACCTGAAACCTGATTTTTTTTTATTTTTTTTTATTCTGTGTTGTTTTGGTCAATTCTTCCACATATAGCAATGGTGCCCCACGCCTTATTCCCTACCCCCACTCCCTCCCCTAAATCCTGTTTTATTGTTTACATATTTCCGTGTTGCTTTTGACAATTGTTACACATATAGCTATGTTGGGCCCCCCACTACCCCCCACCACCCGCCCCTCCCCCCCCCCCCCACCCCCACACATCCCCAACTTGAAACCTGACTTTTTATATTTCTTTTAGCCAATTATTACACTTTTAGCTATCTTATGTGCAGAAATCATACATACATTTTTCTCCATTTTCCATCGGATTTATCCCCCCAACCTCACCCCACCCTACGCCCCACCTGAAACCTGTTTTTTTATTACATATTTCTGTGTTGTTATGTTTTATCAATTCTACACCTATAAATATGCTCCCCCCACACCCTCCAACACCCAACCATTCCCCCATCCCATCATCACCACTACCCGAATGTTTTTTGAACTCTTTGTGTTGTTTTGTTTTATCAATTTATCAATATGTTTCTCCCCCACCCACCCCAAACCCCAACCCACACTCCACCCATCATCACCACCACCCGAATGCTTTTTTTAATTATTTTTTTGACATATCTAAGTTTTGTTTTATCAATTTATCAATATGTTTCGCCCCTACTCCCACCATCCCATCATTACCACCACCCGCATGTTTTTTTCATTTTATCTGCCATTATTTGGATATTAAAATTTCAATTCGAACGCCATCATTTACACATAAAACAATTTAAATTAAATTCAAATACACAGATGAAATATCACACCCTGCCCCAATTTTTACTATAATTTGTATGAGATTCTAACAATAAGTTTATATCGGCCCGAGTTTCTATAACCGTCCCGCCCTCCAGCCCCACCCCAGTATATACGGTATATACTGGCTATATAAATTATCATACTCTAAAATGTCGAATAGTCGAGCTGCGCTGTTCTCCGACAGCTCTTGTTTTTCTTCTTCTCCAATTATTACAAGTCTGTTTTTGCATTTTTTAGTTTATTGTCAATTACCCCGCGCTCTATGCTTAGTCCTACGAGATAAAGTTCATTACAGTTGAAAGACTACCTGGATGTTTTGCTCTTGATCTAAATTGTGCAGGATTTGCTTCTTTTGGTTTGTGTACATCCTTAGCTACTTTAACCAAACCATAATATCTGACTTGATTAGCTCTGAAACATTCTGTTCCTGTTCCAAGTCGTTTACCATAACAGTTTACCGAGTTGGGTACTGTGAAGTAAATAAACTATCATTAACAGTATTACTATTTATATAACCGACTTCTCCGGTAAAATTATTAATCTTAATGGAGTTCAAACATCATTCCGATTTGTTTTAAAATAATTAATGTAATATAAATTATATATGGCAAGTTTAAAAAAAAATTACGATACTAGTACAGGAACATATGATTACGTTGATAGATTAACTGGAGCTGGTATATTCGACATAGTTTCAAAAGTTGGATCAAAAATAGTAAGCGAGTCTGTAAAAACAGCAGGTAAGAAAGCATTAGAGACTGCTGAAAAATAAATCTTATAGAGTGATTCTAAAAAAACTTTGACATGAAGTGGGAGAAATGGCTGCTGATAAATGAGTTTCAATAGTACAACCTAAACCAAAAGGAGAAATAATGTTAAAAGAACTTACAAAGGCTGATTGTAAAAAAGAAGCTGTAGCTGAAATTGAAGAAGATGTAAATAAACTTACTAGAATATTGATACAAGAATAAAACGATTAATTAATAAACAATAATCTAATTAATAGTATATTGTTTCTAAGTGAAAAATGTAATGCTAGAAATGAACATGTACCTATTCAAGTAGATGCCCCTATAGTAATACCTGGAAATGTTACTTGACAAATGAAATGTGGTTATCAATTTACAATAAATGATAGAAGTTCTCACTTTGATTGGTATAACGCATATTTTTAAATCGGTCTTCATGTAAACAAGCTTTTTGATGGATGACGCCGATAGAAATGCTTTAATTTTCTTTTAAATGTTTTGTGTTCAGCGATTTCCAAAACTCTCTTTTATTTACTATTTTTCTGGAATGTTAAAACGTTGACAGAAATTAAGAAAGGAAACTGAACGACAGCCAATTTAATTCAATTGGAGTTTACGGCGCATTATAACTTACATAAATATCGGCGCCAAAAGACAAAACATTCCAGTTTGTTTGTATAATGTTTTACGTCATTTTTAACACATGTAAGGTTATATATGATGGTCAATTTTTTTGTGGGGGAGGCAGACCATCCATTTTTTGTGGGTAGAACCAGTACTGTATACCTCCCGCCATCCGTAAGAATGAAGCATTCCTTTTGTTTTTGGAATGTTTTATTCTTACGGATGGCGGGAGCTGTACAGCACTGTTTCTGGAATGTTTTACTTTCCGTTGGCTCCTTAAAAGAAAACCAATATCAAACATAAAACAGCTTTTGTAGATAGCAGCTTTTGATTATCCACAATTGTCAAAGTACCGACCGCCCTTTGAAGTTATGATATCATCCTTAACAGATTATTACATGGCAAATTTTGAAAATGTTTAATTGAATATTTTGTTCTGAAGTAAGCATGTTTACAAATATCAAAGAATGTTTTATTTAAACTCTGTTAAAGCTGTGATACTCAGTCAAATCCAGCTTATGAGAAATACAAGAATATTGCTATATCCACCGACATATGCTTGCCAACTTCGGGATGGTTAAAATTCTGTACTGTTGATTTTTATGAATATTGAGTTCTGCTCAACCCGGGGCTAGAGGGCGTGAGCGGTAGCTAGCATATTTCACTAACGCTCATGAACAGTCTCAATCAAACATATGTCGTGCTCGGCCGTTTCCAAAGGTCCATTATCATACTCTTTTTTTTGAGAAAATATATTTGGAAGATTGGACAGAGTAGTTGAATAGTGTCATTTACACATTGGTGGATCAATATCCAATTGTAAAAAACATATGAATTACATTTTGAATAAAGAAATAATATCAGGAGCCACGTCCATATATTCTTTTTTTACGCATGAACGCAGTTTTGACGGCAATTACTGCATAACTATAAATAGCACATCATTCGTAGTATACAAATGCGGTTTGAACATTCATTTATAAAAGCTTGTGTTCCATGATGAACGGATACTATTAACATATACATATTAGTACATGCGCACAAACAAACATCCTGTGACAAAGGTAACATATTTGCTATTTACAAAAATAATAAAATATGTATTATGGTCGTTATTTCAAATTGGATTCATTTGAATAATATCAGCATTATGATTTAACCTTATTTGCATATCTGTTTATAACATTTTTTCATTGGATAAACCCTAATACGTGACGTCATTTACACAATGTTCAATCTCAATCCAGTCTTAATTACACTTAGATACTCCCCGCCTCTAAGTATCATCGAGCGGCCGGATTCATGATGACCGACTAGATTTTGAGTTCGTGACCCATAAAAACCTGCAAATATGCCCATATGCCATCAATAATATAACGCTTTAGGTGACAAACAACAGCGATTGTATGGTTGTATCATATATCATATGTCATTAAGGTATTACCAGCGGTTACTTTAAGTACGTACTAGCGCACTTATGGAAGATCGTATATACATGTTAAATATTATTATTACTCACGTAGTATTATCAAACAAGATTGTTTTGGATAGTTTCTATTAAATAATAGTTTTATTATATATCAATATCAATATCAATATTAAATATCAATATGCTTCATTTTACAATGAACACTGCTTAAAACTCAATGGTATGTATGAAATTGTGTGTGTTAGGGGTGGGGGGATGCGGGGAATGTGTGTGTGTGGCGGGTGGGGCGATGCGGGAAGTGTGGTGGGGCGATGCGGGGAGTGTGTGTGTGTGTGTGGGGGGGGTCAATTTACCCCACTCACTGTTATGGCTTAGTCGACTACATTAATTTCATAAAATCCGGTAAATATTCGCCTATACCATCAAGTAATGCAAACGTTCAGGTTACATAAAACGGCTGTTGTATGGTTGTATCACATGTTGCTAGTGTATTTCCAGCGGTTACTTTAAGTTTGTTCTAGCATATTTATACTTGTTAAATACTAATATAACTTATCACAACGGACTAATGTCGATATTTTCTATTAAACAGTGGTTTCATTCACTTTACTGTTTATGTATCAATATGTTTCGTTTAACAATGAACACCATTTAGCGGGTCAGTTTACTCCACCCTCTGTTGGTTTTTGTTATAGTTTTATCGATTTTAATTTTCAAAAAATCCGGCCAATATTTGCCTATCAACGTATCGGTGAAATAATACAATGGTTGTATGGTTGTATCGCATGTGGTTATGGTATTACACTTAGCACAGATAAAAAAGTAGCCACTGTTAATTTGTATCTTTATTTCGTCCCCTATATCCAGCGGCGTATGGTCCTAGGATCTAATAAAATTGTATGCTCCGATGAGCGAAATAAACAAAAAGGAATTTAGTTGGGAGCAGCGGTTATGAAGCCTGCGTGTCACAAGTAACAGCCAAAAGACAAAATTATAAAGCAGACAACATATCCTATGAGTGGTTAAACAATATCCAGAGCCCTTTAGACAAAGTGTGTGTATTAAAACCTTTAAAGGGCGCTATCTCCTCCAAAATCATTAAACCGGAACACGGTGACGATATGTGCAACTATGCTTGGTACAGATCATCCCTGCAAAGTTTCACTTAAATCCAGCCAAACAAAGGCCCTTTCGTCTTAAAGAGACCAAAATATAGCATATTTCAGAAAATCAAGGACCAGTAGAGCTAAAAACTAACGGGACGCCGTGAGTTTTAAAACAATTAAGATTGCCGTATGCCAATTTAAAAAAGCATCTCTGTGATATATCAATTAATGATATCTGATATAAACAAATGAGAAAGATGACATTTCAAGAAAAGTAAATAACGAATATGGGGAATGGAGATGAGTGGAGTGGGTGGGCAAGATGGCCGCCAGTGATGTCATAGAGAAATATTGCAATCGCCATATCTGTTTAATTTATTATTGGATTTTGATAAAACTTTCAAAGATTAAAGATATTAGTGTCTGGTTTTGCAAGAACGTCAAAGGTTGTCATGTCGTCATAAAAGATGGCCGCCAGTGACGTCAACACGGACATATTGTTTTGGTTATATCTTCTATATTTATGATTGGATGTGACCCAAACTTTCAGAAGTATATATCAGTATATGTACACTAATATTCGTTATACTTTATAACACCTAGACAAACAACAGCTAACTTTATCTCCATTTCACATGGCACAGTGCGGAGAATTCAAACTATGCCTGACTTAAATATTTACTCATATTCAAATTTATTAAACGTGCATTGAAATTGTTATGGTAATTTGCACGTGCGTTACACACAAACGCCCCTACAGATGGTATACAAGTCATATGTTTAAGCTTGTTTGGTGGACCTTTCAGAAAATCGTACCTCACAAAAGCCCCACAGAGGGGAGGGTGTCTCTATCCGCTCAAGGAATAATAGCTTTCCGCTTAAAAATCCACCAGACAAGGTGAGGGTCATAACACTATGTATGCAAGTCAAATATGATATTTTATCTTTCATAAAACAGATGAGGGGTATAGGAGGAGTATTATTAACATCACTAAGCAGTGTCTGTTCTTGGAATAAATCGTTAGCCTTTTTTCGTGATCAGTTGTTATAGTTCCATTATTGTTTAATGGGGGAATGGATCGCTCGATGGTAGGAACTTTATAAGACTCTTCCACCAGTCTTTGGACGGGAGAGTAGAACTTTTAAGTTTATCGGAAAGGCTGTCGTAATACAATGTTTTTATTCGCGTATTAGTAAAACAGTTTCATTTATTAATTGTTTAAATTTGTCCCAATGATGGGTAAGGTTTGTTCGTTTAGGTCTTCTTACTCTAATTCTGCGCTTGATATCGTTTAGTGATAATTCATATTCAATCCAAATACATTATAATCGATTCATCTCAAGGTCAAGTCTGCGTGTGTAGTGGAATGTGTCTTTAATATAAATCATCACACCAACGTGACCATCACTAAGACGATCCTTACGCTGGGATTATGAAAGGTTGGAAACCGGAGGCTTTCGATAGAAATGGTGTCGTTGAAAACTACAGTATGTCAAACTTTTAGAGGGCGTGAGCGGTAGCTAGCATATTTCACTACCGCTCATGAACAGTCTCAATCAAACCGAGACTGCAATATTCCGTATGTGTCGTGCTCGGCCGTTTCCAAAGGTCCATTATCATACCCTTTTTTATAGCACAGTGGCGTTGCTTGTGCAGTGTGGCGACGGTAAAACGTCTCCCCGCGCTTGCAATCAGTACTGTTATTCATTCGATCTTTGGAGATCGCTGAGCCCGATACTTATATTTAGTTATCGGTGGTACATTTTCAATTTCTTTTGTTTTCTTACTTAATTTTTGATTCGGTGGTTCCACTACTCCGGCCGATAAAAGGCTCTGGGTATTGTTTAACCACTTATAGGATATGTTGTCTGCTTTTTAATTTAGTCTTTTGGCTGTTACTTGTGATATGCAGGCTTCATAACCGCTGCTCTCAACTAAATTCCAACATGTTTATTTCGCTCTTCGGGGCATTTAATTTTATTAGATACTGGGACCATACGCCGTACGACATGGGGAAGCATATAACTCCATGTCCACCGCCGTATGCATGCCATGGTTAAAATTGTGTACTATTGCTTTTATGAATATGGAGTTCTGCTCAACCCGGGGCTAGAGGGCGTGAGCGGTAGCTAGCATATTTCACTACCGCTCATGAACAGTCTCAATCAAACCGAGACTGCAATATTTCGTATGTGTCGTGCTCGGCCGTTTCCAAAGGTCCTTTATCATACTCTTTTTTTTTTTTAGATAGTTGGGACTTATTATGTCTATTTTCTACTCTATAATTTGTACATTATAGTGTACCAATGACAAAAAAATCCAATATATCCGAAAGGACAGAATACATGGTACTAGAGGAAGATGAGGACCCAGAAGATGCCTCATCAGAGGAAAATGGACCTGGGTTTGGGTGTATAAAGAAATATAAAAAGATCGGACAGGGAAAGTAGCATTCAAGGGGGTCAGTCAACCACAAAACACAGAAACAAACACGCAAACAGGCAAACAAGAAGGCAAAAGTAGTAATAAATGCAAACGACATCACAAACACAAAAGGGTTGACAATAGGACCATTGGGGGTTCAAACCGGTTCTTGGGTGCACTCACACTTACCCTACTGTCATCCCATTAAAACAGGACTTTGTAAATAAAAAAATCCCCGCCATGATCTAATCTCTAACCAACAAGGCAGCATCAATGATAAGAGCATAATCATCGAAAGCCACGTTAATAATTTTACAGTTGTTACTGCAATTTTAAGGCATTTAAAAAAAAAAACATACTATATTTACTTGTATTTCCTATCGTTAGACGAGTGTGGGATCTCACAATTGTAACACTGGAGTGCGTAGTGCAGTATATATTCAAAATTATAGAAAATATACCTACTGAGGAATAATGGATAAAACAAAAACATGATGAGGAGCTGTAGTGTAGCTGAAAACATAGTGACAGCAGTACGAAGCATGCTAGTGGCAGAATATGTTCTAAAACTCAAGAAATTGTCAGTAGAGATAACAAGAACATATCCATCACGAGCATAGCATCGTAACGCAATGTGTAGTCAAGTCCAGCATCCCAAAGACGCGCACACCAAGAGTTCCGAGACAAAACAGTTTGAGAAAAAAAGTAGCAAGGACATATGTAAACATGGAGAAATGCGTGGGTGGAATGGTGGGGGTTGGGGGAGGGGATTGTAGAAAGAACTGTTCGAAAGTTATTTATAGAAGTAATATGATTATTATGATACAGTTTTCTAAGGGAACATGACAATTCTGTATCTATTTGATTAATTATTGGGAAATATTCTAATACATTATAATTCGTTAAATATGTTATTAATTATTACAGGTATGGCAACAATTACGCCATAAGAACAAGTTGATCGTGTTATGAATAGCGTGCCTAATATCATCCAAGACTAGCATTTTAATTATCATTGAAATAATAAATGCTATATAGAAAATCATTTGTATGCACTATTATAATATATCAAGTAGTCTTACATGTGTATTGTACCTGCTATTAACGACCGGAAGCATAAACAGTAATCGTACTGGTAACATAACGTATTAAAGTATTTCGCCACTGTTCAATATGCCTAAAATATGAGTGGAATACATCTAACATATGAGTTGAATACTTGGAGTAGTAAACATTTAAATCATGTGTCATCTTTGTCAACAAGAGTACCAATAAATATCCATATAAGTATATGAGTGGAATACACAGAATAGTAAACATTTAACTCATGTTATGTCATCTTTATCAACAAAAATACCATTAAATAACAATATAAGTATAAGCGGATTAATAGAACAGTTGATACTTAAATCATGTAGAGTCATCATTACCAACAAAAAATACAAATGAATATCAATATAATTGGAATACTTGGAATAATAAACTCTTAAATCATGTAGGTCAAAAATAGTACCAATAAATATCGATATACTCAACTGTTTGGAAAAGTTAAGTACCCTAAAATAAGTTGGAAATATTAAACATGTGTCTCAAGAAATAATATACAATTGCTCATCGTATGTACTCGATTAACAATTCAATTCAATTGATAGTTATTATGAGACACAAATTAATACAACGCTACATCATTATAAGTACCAACGTGATACACGAAACTTATATTCATACACAAATATACGCGCGCGCACGCATGTACGCACATGCGCACACACGTACAAGCATGCACACCCAGACAAATATGTAAATCAAAACAAATGCTCCTAACAAAAACATCAAATATAAACTTGAGTGGAATAAATGGAGTAGTCAACACTTAAATCATGCAAGTCATCTTTGCCAGCAAAATAAAAAAGTCACCAGTATATGAAAGGCTAAAAACCTTGTTTTAATATCTCAACTATAATTGCTCAATGTACGTTCTCGATTAACAAATAAATTTGCAGTCATTAAGAGGCACAAAACGCATAAATACACGTATGCACACACATGCACACACATACGCACGTATGCACACACATGCACACACATACGCACGTATGCACACACATGCACACACATACGCACGTATGCACACACATGCACACACATAAGCACGTATGCACACACATGCACACACATACGCACGTATGCACACACATGCACACATATACGCACGTATGCACACACATGCACACACATACGCACGTATGCACACACATGCACACACATACGCAAGTATGCAAACACATGCACACACATACGCACGTATGCACACACATGCACACACATACGCACGTATGCACACACATACATACCTATACACATATATACATGCATATCCACATACATTTCACAACAAAAATATATTTACAAAATGCAGTTATGAAAGAATATTAGATTATATATTCGATTCATTAGCTATTAGCAAATTATAACAAGTTACTAAAGTATCGATATTACGTACAAACTACTGTATTCAGTATTTTAACACAACTCCATTAGTACTATATAACACTGACACGTAAAACGGAATGGCGCACCTAATATATAGTGCTCAAAATAAATAAGATGTCACAGAATCAGACCACGTCAGGAACGGATTCAAGTCTTCTTCAACAGTGATTTGGTGAATGTTTTCTGACAGGTCATTTAGCAAAACCGTTCCGCCTGTTGTTCAAGCATCAAGTAGGCGTTTAGATCTCACCAAGGAGCGCGCCCGATACATTAGAACACTTCTTGCTCGCGTGAGATCTTCGTTGTTGAAGACGCCGGCATATCCCCTATGTTTGGCCTGGGTGCGACCATTGTACAGTTTTGTCGCGAGCGGTACGTTCCAAACTTAACAATAATATATCGGGCCCCTTTAGCTGTGGAAGGGCGGCCGACGCGGTAGCTTCTACTATAGTTAAGTCAGCGTCAAGGGCTGTCGTAAGGACAATGTTGTCTGTGTTCTTGCCGGCATACTCTTCAACGCCAGAAATCCGCAGACAGTTTCGTCGACTGTACTGCTCAGACGCATCTGCTGCACTTTCAAGACTTGACACTTTTACTTTCAGTTTCTCATTTACTGTTTTTAATGTTTCGTTTGCTAATTGTAGGTCGTTAATTTTAGTGTGGAGACCTTTAACTACACCGTCAACAATAGTATCTATCATGTTCGTCAACTGACTCTCAAATGTGCCTTCAAGTGCATCTGTTATCTGACGAATGTCTGAATCCGAAAGGTTTCTGGACAACATTTCGGACCAGATTGGATATGTCAGATTCAGATGAATATTTGTTTTTCTTCAAATCATTAGGAAAAAGAGGTGAGGCAGATTCTCTTTTTTTACTCGATGAGATTGGAGTAGATGTTACGCTCATATTTTATACTGTTTATCTACATTTTTTAGCAGTATAATTTCCGATTCGTTTGTCGTGGGCCTTAGTTTATTAGATGTATTTTTCTTGCATACCGGACAAGGATATCCGTCATTTTACCGGGCTAGATATTTCCATCTCACCATAGGGTCGAGATAAAATTCACGCGCGCCAACATCCGGTATGCAGCAAACATGCAAAACGTCAATAGCTGGAGGCGTCAACGCACAACATTTCTCTGATAAGCAAGAAAAAGAATCTATCATGGGTATTCGGATCAGATAGGGAATTCCAAACCTCGGTATAAGTGTTTTAATCGGAACCTCGGCAGAGCCTCGGTTCCGATAAAAACACGTATACCTCGGGTTGGAATTCCCTATCTTCACCGGATACCCATGAAAGATTATTATAGTCTTCGGTCTATTGATGCATTGTTCGACTATACTTTGCGTACAGGATTTAAATTGATTATGGTTATTCCGGTTGACAACGGCGTATTTGATGATCAGTGATGTGTGCACACGACAAAATCGTGCTGGATTTTGAGTTGATTTGTTATTCGAGGCTCGGATAGGCAACTGTTAACAACAACACATTTTATCTGCAAACTTCGATAGCTTTTCGAGTTATTTTTCTGTAATGTCATCTCCTGATGACGAGTCGTTATCCTTTACGACTTCTTCTCCAGGTGAAAAGGGTTCCAGAGGAGACATCAACCTAGACGATAGGATAGCGTCCATGACGTCGACGTCCGACGGTCAAGGATCCGTACTACGTGGTGGAGCCGCTCAGGGCACAGACGACAGAGACGGATGTGGCCCAGGTAAGCTCTCGGGGGTTTGTGACAATCGCAAAGGGGAACTTTTTGAGGCCTTTGGTCTGTTCCGGACATATTTTGACTTTCAAATAAGTGACTTGAAAGGAATTTTCTGGCGTAAATTCTGTGTCGAAACCTAAATAGCCAGAATTCGTATTTAAGAAGACTTCGTACAAGCAGCAATTTAATTTTCAGCTCCTTCATTTTTACCAAAACGCTCCGTGAAATGGTAAAATCCTGGAGATACAATAGCATTAAAATAGTAATGTTCTTAGATGATGGGTGGGGCACTAATACCGATTTTGACAGTATACGTAACATGCTAATTTTGTTCAAAATAGACTTGTTTCAGCAGGTTTCGTCATTAATGACAAATACACAGAACGAAATGATGTATGCACACAACAAAATGTCGTTAGTACAGAACGAGTTAGTAAATGCACATAACATAATGACAAATGCACAGAACGAAATGATGTATGCACACAACAAAATGTCGTTAGTACATAACATAATGACAAATGCACAGAACGAAATGATGTATGCACACAACAAAATGTCGTTAGTACATAACATAATGACAAATGCACAGAACGAAACGATGTATGCACACAACAACATGTCGTTAGTACAGAACGAGTTAGTAAGTGCACATAACATAATGACAAATGCACAGAACGAAATGATGTATGCACATAACAAAATGGCGTTAGTACATAACATAATGACAAATGCACAGAACGAAATGATGTATGCACACAACAAAATGTCGTTAGTACAGAACGAGTTAGTAAATGCACATAACATAATGACAAATGTACAGAACAAAATGATGTTTCTACAGGACAAAATGTAGTTAACACAGAACAACTTGGTAAATGCACAGAACATACGGACCGGTACCATCAGAAGGCAGCATTGGCGTTCCATAGTATGAACCCTACTGGCAAAATGCGTGATGGTATATTGTTTGCTTTCTTAGATGGTCTTTGGGGCCCCATGACATCGATAGATTTGCTAACTCTGAAAATCGAAAGTTATTTAGATTTAACTCTAAATAATCAGACTATCAGTCCGAGGCTGTGGACTGTTTCACACAAGATTGGCACGGTACAAATAATTGGCTAGTCCCACACATGAACTTGGTTAATAGGACTGTTTCACATCTATTAGCATGCAAAGCTCACGGAACTCTTGTTGTTCCGAAATGACCCAGTTCCGCGTTCTTGCCCACTTTGTCTGAGGCAAATTATGTCAAACGAAAGTTTGTGGTTGATGTTTTAGAGTTTAGTCCTAACCAGGACATTTTTGTCCGTGATTCTAGCGTATTAGGGTCTAGACGGTTTACTAGCAAAGTGCTTGCTATTCGTAATTAGTTTTGGTGCGAATGAAGATCAAGATTGTATCTCATAGGATGATTTACAATGATAAATGCATATTATATGATTTTATCATGCAGATGTGCACTTTTCTGTCCAATAAAGGGGTGACCTATTAAATTTTGCTTTATTTGGCTCTTACCAAATCAATGCGGAATCCCTCGACGTTTATTGTACGTAACGTTATCTGACGTCATGCGCGTAACGTTGCCTGACGTCATAAAACAAACAAACAACAACAACATGGCGGCGTCCTCGATAAGCGTAACATTCTGAGAAATAGGTAATAATAGTAATTCATACAGAAAATGTGGATAATCTACATGATAAATAGAATATTATGTCAGTACCTTTTACTATCAAGTTTATTAGGCTCGGCACGAAAACGAAGAATGGCTCGGCAGAGCCTCGCCATTCTTCATTTTCAAAGCCTCGCCTAATAAACTTGATAGTAATAGGCACTGACATAATATTCTCTATATCTTCTATACGTACACATGTATCTGTGTCCGTTTACAGCAGCCTCTGTAAACGAATGTATTGTGCCTCACAAGGAAACGTTAAGATGTTGATTTAATTGTACGTAAGGTATACGAGAATAACTTGTTTACTAGTATAAAGAATTTACGAGGCCAAACGTAAGTTTTGTACCTCACAAGGATTGAATTGATTGACTTTGGAGTTTATAGTCGCACCAACAGCTAAGGTCATATGGCGACTTTCCAGCTTCCATTGATGGAGGAAGACCCCAGGTGCCCCTCCGGGCAATTTTCGTGCACGGGAGGGCACCTGGGTAGAACCACCGACGTTCCGCAAGCCAGCTGGATAGCTTCCTGACATAAAGATTCCTAGGCCCCTGAGGGATCGAACCTACAGCACCTCACAAGGATATATTGATATGCTGTATAAAGCCTCTGCAAACGAAGTTCTTGTGCCTCACAAGGAAACGTTAAGATGTTGATTTAATTGTACGTAAGGTATAGGAGAATAACTTGTTTACTAGTATAAAGAATTTACGAGGGCAAACGTAAGTTTTGTACCTCACAAGGATATATTGATATGCTATATAAAGCCTTTGCAAACGAAGTTCTTGTGCCTCACAAGGAAACGTTAATAGTTTGATTGAATTGTACGTATGTGATACGACTGTACATGAAATGCTTGTGCCTCACAAGGGTATTTAAAGCTTACTTCAACATAATTCCCGAGGGCTGGCGTGGCGCAGTCGGTAGCGCGGCGGATTTGTAACCGGAGGCCCCGGGTTCAATCCTCCGTGGTGCCACTGAGTTCCGTCGGTGTGTTCTTGGGCAAGACACTTTCCCTTAGCCTCGCCCGTCGGATTGGGACGTAAACCGGGCGGTCCCGTGTACCGGTCTATCATCCGAGCACGTAAAAGAACCATAGGAATCTATTCGATAATAAGAATAGGGCAGGTTCCCGGATTCCTATGTATCCTTCCCCTCTCTCTGGGGCGGCTCTAAATAACCTATACTGTGTTGATGAGCCGTTAAACAACATTCAATTCAACATAATTCTGGGTTCATATATAAAAGCATTGTAGGTAATTGTTACAGAAACTAGTTTGATAATTATGCAGCAGTTGTTTCCCTTGCACAAGACCAAATTATTACCTTCAAATAATTTATAATAATTCGGTCATTAATTTAGGTATATCTTTATTAATCATAAATGCTCATATAGTTAGTTAATTGAAAAACTATAACTATGTTGCTACTATTAAACTATCAATCGATCTGCTCTCTCGTCGAATTTATTAATCTTCTACTTACTTATAATACGCATCATTTATATAAGGTCACACTACACTATTTGCCACTGTGATATTTGATATCAATATTTAAATATATTGTTTTATAGATTTGACGGCGGGTAACGTTTTGGATGTGTGACAGTTGATTTAAGGTCTTTTTATAACTAGAACTTAATGATTTATTCGCGTTTTAATGTTTTACATTTGACAGATGCGTTCAGTACGGGAATATGGGAACACATAAATTCGGACTCCCTTCTCCAGCCCGAACTCAAGACTTACCAAGTAAATCTTAAGCACTTCATTAAGACATCAAAAACCGCTAATACCTACAAGCAATATAATTGTTATTTTAAACAGTTTTGCAAATGGTGCAAGGAATTCGGCTTGTGTTCATTGCCGACCACTGACTATCATGTAGCTTTTGTTTTGTCCTCGCTGAAGGATTCTTTACCATCACCATCCAAGTTAAACACCGCACTTGATGGCATAACATTCGCTCACAACGTTGCTGGGTTTCGGGATCCACTCATTTCTAAATTAGTTAAGTTTACTAGAGATGGTATTCTTCGCCATACTGGCAAGCCTCTGTGCAAAAAAGTGCCATTACGGCCGACGATCTTAATAAGATTGTTTGCAAATTTGGGTTATCTGATAATTTGATGGATAGTAGATTTACTGATGTGTCTTGTAAGTTACGGTGGCTTTTTCCGTTATGATGAGCTAGTACGCATAAAACGAGCTGATATCATTTTTGAAGATAAGCAGATGAAAGTTTTCATTTCCTCAGGGAAAACTGATCAATTTCATAAGGCCGAAACTGTGATTGTGGCAAGAACTGAAAAACCTACATGCCTTGCATGCATTTAGAGTACTATCTAAAATTGGCCGACATTCCTTCCAATTCAACTGACTTTATATTTATACTTTACATTAAAGACATATACATTGTTTTTTCCCATAGATATTACTGTAAAGAACAGACGCATTTACTTCATCAGACGGATATGCGAAATTTATGGAACGCAAAACACGACTTTCATGGTCACTTTCCATTATGATGTGGTCACGTTCATTATGATGTGGTCACTTTACATTATGATGTGGTCCGTTTTCATTATGATGTGGTAAGTTTCTATTATGATGTGGTCACTTTTCATTATGATGTGGTCGCTTTTCATTATGATGAGGTCACTTTTCATTATGATGGGTCGCTTTTCATTATGATGTGGTCATTTTCCATTATGATGTGGTTACTTTACATTATAATGTGGCCACTTTCCATTATGATTTGGTCTCTTTACATTACGCTGTGGTCTGTTTTCATTATGATGTGATAAGTTTCTATTATGATGTGGTCACTTTTCATTACGAGTCGATGTGGTCTGTGTGGTTTTACTGCAAATAGTGCCATCTATTGACAGGTATAAGCGGGTATAATAACATCTACCCTCTCGCACAACTTCATTGAAATCACATGTCTCTTTTTATAGAAAGGTTTAACTAAATACTGTACTCTGATACTGCACCTCCAGAGAAGATGAAATTATAAGAATAAGTAGCTGTATATCTTTTTGATCTCTTGATGCACCGGGTATTTCTTAACTTACCACATCACAATGATACCTTTTTTGAAATTCTGATGTGCAAGCAGGTGAATATTCGAATCTGTTCTAGCTACGCCCCTGCTAGGGGTGTATTCTGGGCCTAAAAATACAATTCTTAAAGCGGGGGCATGGATGGTGATTACGAATATTATCTGGAAAAGCCCGTCCCCGACTGATAGCGATTCGTTTCTGTTTAATCATAGGGTTATGCGCCGCCGAACCCTTTCCACATCCACGCATCCGCCCCGGAGAATATACAACAAACGTATTAAACATAAAAAATTGCTAAGCGGCAAGTAGCTCAGTATATCGACGAACTAAATGCGGATGGTAAGAGAGACTTTAATAAAAAAAAAAAGAATAATTACGGTCACGTGGTTTCAGTTTCAAATTTGTTTCTGCACAACTTGTCAAGTGTAAAGTCACCACATCTTAATGGAAAGTCACCACATCATAATGAAAAGCGACCATATCATAATGCAAAATAACCACATCATATTGTAAAGTGACCACATCATGATGGAAAGTGACCATATCGTGATACCACATCATGATGTAAAGTCACCACATCATAATGGAAAGTGACCACATCATAATGAAAAGCGACCACATCATAATGCAAAGTAACCACATCATAATGGAATGTGACCACATCATAATGAAAAGTGACCTCACCATAATGTAAAGTGACCACATCATAATAGAAACTTACCACATAATAATGGAAAGTGACCACAGCATAATGTAAAGTAACCACATCATAATGGAAAGTGACCACATCATAATGGAAAGTGACCACACCATAATGACAAATGACCACATCATAATTTAAGGCGACCACATCATAAAGAGATTAAATATGGCGAACAGAGGTTTGTTTTACATCGACGCTCTGATGAAAATCCGAAATATGCGATGATTGGACTTCTTCTGGGGGTGATTGTCTACTGAACATGTAATATGAACAGTGTATATGATTAGCGGTGAGCCTGATATCTATAAAAAAAAATACATTTTCACCTCTATATCGTCCGATTACATGTATATATGGAGTGGAGAGCGTGGTTTAGTGTTAGAGCGTCGAACTTCAGATCGAAAGTTACATTCTACATTGTACATCTTCGATATATATAAACTGCATTGGGTAGTGACACATACTGTTACCTCATGGGTAGTGACATATACTGTTACCTCATGGGAAGTGACATATACTGTTACATCATGGGTAGGACACATACTGTTACCGTAGTGACATATACCGTTACGTCATGGGTACTGACATATACTGTTACGTCATGGGCAGTGACACAAACGGTCACCTCATGGGCGCTGACACATACTGTTACCTCGTGGGTAGAGACACTTACTGTTACCTCGTGGGTAGTGACACATACTGTTACATCGTGGGTAATGACACATACATTTACCACGTGGGTAGTGACACGTACTGTTACCTCGTGGGTAGCGACACGTACTGTTACCTCGTCGGTAGCGATACTTACTGTTACCTCATGGCTAGCGACACATAATGTTACCTTATGGGTAGCGACACATAATGTTATCTCATCGGTAGCGACACATACTGTTACCTCATGGGTAGCGACACATACTGTTACCTCATGAGTAGCGACACATACTGTTACCTCATGGGTAGCGACACGTACTGTTTGTTACCTCATGGGTAGCGACATGTACTGTTACATCATGGGTAGCGCCACGTACTGTTACCTCATGGGTAGCGACAAGTACTGTTACCTCATGAGTAGCGACACGTACTGTTACCACATGGGTAGCGAACCGTACTGTTACCTCATGGGTAGTGACATATAATGTTACCTCATGGGTAGTGACATATACTGTTACATCATGGGTAGTGACACATACTGTTACCGTAGTGACATATACAGTTACGTCATGGGTAGTGACACATACTGTTACGTCATGGGCAGTGACACATACTGTTACCTCTGTGGTAGAGACACTTACTGTTACCTCGTGGGTAGTGACACATACTGTTACCTCGTGAGTAGGGACACATAATGTTACCTTGTGGGTAGTGAAACATACATTTACCTCGTGGATAGTGACACGTTATGTTACCTCGTGGGTAGCGACACTTACTGTTACCTCATGGGTAGCGACACATAATGTTCCTTATGGGTAGCGACACATAATGTTACCTCATGCGTAGCGACACATACTGTAACCTCATGAGTAGCGACACATACTTTTACCACATGGGTAGCGACACATACTGTTATCTCATGGGTAGAGACACATACTGTTATCTCATGGGTAGCGACATGTACTGCTACCTCATGGGTAGCAACACGTACTGTTTGTTACCTCATGGGTAGCGACACGAACTGTTAAATCATGGGTAGCGCCACGTACTGTTACCTCATGGGTAGCGACACGTACTGTTACCTCATGATTAGCGACACGTACTGTTACCACATGGGTAGCGACACGTACTGTTACATCATGGGTAGCGACACGTACTGTTACCTCATGAGTAGCGACACGTACTGTTACCACATGGGTAGCGACACGTACTGTTACCTCATGGGTAGAGACACATACTGTTACCTCATACTGTTACCTCATGGTAGCGACACGTACTGTTACCTCATGATTAGCGACACGTACTGTTACCACATGGGTAGCGACACGTACTGTTACATCATGGGTAGCGACACGTACTGTTACCTCATGAGTAGCGACACGTACTGTTACCTCATGAGTAGCGACACGTACTGTTACCACATAGGTAGAGATACGTACTGTTACCTCATGGGTAGAGACACATACTGTTACCTCATACTGTTACCTCATGGGTAGCGACACGTACTGTTACCTCATGATTAGTGACACGTACTGTTACCACATGGGTAGCGACACGTACTGTTACATCATGGGTAGCGACACGTACTGTTACCTCATGAGTAGCGACACGTACTGTTACCACATGGGTAGCGACACGTACTGTTACCTCATGGGTAGAGACACATACTGTTACACTCATACTGTTACCTCATGGTAGCGACACGTACTGTTACCTCATGGGTAGCGACACGTACTGTTACCTCATGGTTAGCTACACGTTTTGTTACCACATGGGTAGCGACACGTACTGTTACCTCATCGGTAGCGACACGTAATGTTACCTCATGGGTAACGACACGTATTGTTACCACATGGGTAGCGACACGTACTGCTACCTCTTGGGTAGCGACACATAATGTTACATCATGGTTATTGACACATACTGTTACATCGTGGGTAGTGACACATTCTGTAACCTCGTGGTTAGTGACACATACTGTTACCTCATGGGTAGTGACACGTAATGTTACCTCATGGGTAGTGACACATACTGTTACCTCATTGATAGTGACACGTACGACACTTAATGTTACCTCATGGGTAGCGACACATACTGTTAACTCATGAGTAGCGACACATACTGTTACCAAATGGATAGCGCCACATACTATTACCTCATGGGTAGCAACACGTACTGTTACCTCATGGGTAGTGACACGTAATGTGACCTCATTGGTAGTGACACATACTGTTACCTCATAAGTAGTGACACATACTGTTACCTCATAACTAGTGACACATACTGTTACCTCATGGGTAGTGACACATACTGTTACCTCATGGGTAGCGACACATACTATTGCCTCATAAGTAGTAACACATACTTTTACCTCATAAGTAGTGACACATACTGTTACCTCATGGGTAGTGACACATACTTTTACCTCATGGTTAGTGACATATACTGTTACCTCATTGGTAGTGACACATAATGTTACCTCATGGGTAGTAACATATACTGTTACCTCATTGATAGTGACACGTACGCGACACTTAATGTTACCTCATGGGTAGCGACACATACTGTTAACTCATGAGTAGCGACACATACTGTTACCAAACGGATAGCGCCACATACTATTACCTCATGGGTAGCAACACGTACTGTTACCTCATGGGTAATGACACGTAATGTTACCTCATTGGTAGTGACACATACTGTTTTTTCTTGTTTTTGTTTTTTTTGTTTTTTTTGGCCCACCTTCTCAACCCCTTTTATCTGCTCTTTTCTTTCGCCTCCCCTCACTCCGTCTTCCGCCAGCTCTGCTGTTGTCCCTCCTACTAGATGGTGATCTGTTCTGACATACTTTCTGCTGAAGCCTCGCTGTATATTCCGTTTCTGCGACGACTCTCGCTGTTCACCCGCAGTTCACCTGATTTTTCTCTTTTTTCCTTTGGATTTTACTGTTTCTGGGACATTGCTGATATGTCTTCTGTTATTGTCTATTGCTGTGAAACAGCCTCCCCATAGTACTCCATGGTACTCCATTCAAGCTACTATGCCACTACTAGGCTACTGGCCACTGCATACTTTAGATGCGCCATACGAAGAACCAACGAATTTCTGTCTACAGCTTCCCTTCTTTCAGTGAACGTCGGCCTAACATCGTCACAAGACAGCAGTGAGGTACTAACTACTCATGAAGCAAATTTGAGGGCCGAGAAGGTGGATTTTTGCCGAATGGTGATGAATGATAAGCAATGAATAAATGAAACATGATATGGAGAGACCAGCATCCGGCGGGGTTTGAACCCACGACCTTCCGCTTGTGGGCCCAGTGCCCTACCACTGGGCTATAGAGGCCTCACTGGTGACACATACTGTTACCTCATAAGTAGTGACACATACTGTTACCTCATAACTAGTGACACATACTGTTACCTCATGGGTAGTGACACATACTGTTACCTCATGGGTAGCGACACATACTATTGCCTCATAAGTAGTGACACATACTTTTACCTCATAAGTAGTGACACATACTGTTACCTCATGGGTAGTGACACATACTTTTAAATCATGGTTAGTGACATATACTGTTACCTCATTGGTAGTGACACATAATGTTACCTCATGGGTAGTAACATATACTGTTACCTCATTACTAGTGACACATACTGTTACCTCATGGACTATATATTCCCTCTTCATAACCCAATACAAATGATGTTTGACCAAACGAATATATGTGTGTGTGTGTGTGCGTGTGCGTGCATGCGTGCGTGTGTGCGTTTTGTGTGTGTGTCTGCGTACGTATTTATGTATGCATGTATTATGTGCGCACGCACGCGTGTACGCACGCACGAACGTACGTAAGTATGTATGCATGTATGGTGTTTACAGTTGCGTTTAACAATAGTTCAGTCATATAACGACAGTATATACCTGTAACAGTGAGATCTATGCCCAACTTTATAGTGCTGCCACAATGGAATACCACGCCGCAGGAACATAGCATAATACCACACAGTCAACTTTTGCGGACACCGGGCCGGCCATAATACCACACAGTCAACTTATGCGGACACCGGGCCGGCCATAATACCACACAGTCAACTTATAGGGAAACCGGGCCGGCCATAATACCACACAGTCAATTTATAGGGAAACCGGGTCGGCCATAATACAACACAGTCAACTTATACGGAAACCGGGCCGACCATAATACCACACAGTCAATTTATAGGGAAACCGGGCCGGCCATAATACCACACAGTCAATTTATAGGGAAACCGGGCCGGCCATAATACCACACAGTCAACTTATAGGGAAACCGGGCCGGCCATAATACCACACAGTCAATTTATAGGGAAACCGGGCCGGCCATAATACCACATAGTCAACTTATACGGAAACCGGGCCGACCATAATACCACACAGTCAACTTATAGGGAAACCGGGCCGGCCATAATACCACACAGTCAACTTATACGGAAACCGGGCCGGCCATAATACCACACAGTCAACTTATACGGAAACCGGGCCGACCATAATACCACACAGACAACTTATACGGAAACCGGGCCGACCATAATACCACACAGTCAACTTATACGGAAACCGGGCCGGCCATAATACCACACAGACAACTTATACGGAAACCGGGCCGACCATAATACCACACAGTCAACTTATACGGAAACCGGGCCGGCCATAATACCACACAGACAACGTATACGGAAACCGGGCCGGCCATAATACCACACAGTCAACTTATAGGGAAACCGGGCCGGCCATAATACCACAGTCAACTTATACGGAAACCGGGCCGGCCATAATACCACACAGACAACTTATACGGAAACCGGGCCGACCATAATACCACACAGTCAACTTATACGGAAACCGGGCCGGCCATAATACCACACAGACAACGTATACGGAAACCGGGCCGGCCATAATACCACACAGTCAACTTATAGGGAAACCGGGCCGGCCATAATACCACAGTCAACTTATACGGAAACCGGGCCGGCCATAATACCACACAGACAACTTATACGGAAACCGGGCCGACCATAATACCACACAGACAACTTATACGGAAACCGGGCCGACCATAATACCACACAGTCAACTTATACGGAAACCGGGCCGGCCATAATACCACACAGACAACTTATACGGAAACCGGGCCGACCATAATACCACACAGTCAACTTATACGGAAACCGGGCCGACCATAATACCACACAGACAACTTATACGGAAACCGGGCCGGCCATAATACCACACAGTCAACTTATACGGAAACCGGGCCGGCCATAATACCACAGTCAACTTATACGGAAACCGGGCCGGCCATAATACCACAGTCAACTTATACGGAAACCGGGCCGGCCATAATACCACACAGACAACTTATACGGAAACCGGGCCGGCCATAATACCACACAGTCAACTTATACGGAAACCGGGTCGGGCACAGTCTTTTTTTTCTTGTCTGAAGCTTCCATAAAATATTCATACAGAATATACATATAAAAAATTTCATATATTGATATTATTTACCTATATCATGCAAAAATGTGTATATTCATTTTTCATACACATGTAATTCACTACCTTTTTTTCTTATTGTGTCAAATGATTTCCAATGTACCAAGTATCTTATTCTAAATATACATATAACAATAATAATACATATGATGTTACTCTGCAAATAGATTACTGGAGAAAGGAAATTTTAAATCATGTATTCATGCATTTTATGTAAAAGATATGTTATCGAATATGCACAATATCAAATATGCACCATTATGTATTTTATATAAACCTGCAGCAATATATTATCACATATGCATTATTATATATTTCATTTATATACATGTATCAGCTTAATTTTAAGTATGCGCCATGTATCAGTATTTTCTCAAATATATACACATTTTTGCGGATATACACTCATATATATACCACACTCACCCGCATATACATATTATTTACATATATATGCACATAGGATTTTTCTAGGGTATTGTAGGCATTTAGTATGTCTATGATTATGTTGTATTAACTGTAAGCATATGTATGGATTACTCTCTTTTTTCAGGAAAAAAAAGAAAAAAGTTTAATACAAAACATTTTCTAGATCTTAAATATATACATCAAAAAAGGGAGAAATTTGTAAAGAAAAAGGTTGAGATTGTTGTGGTGTCCCTGCATTTTGGAGTATTTCATTTAGGTTTAGTAAAATCAAATAAGTCTGTATCTATAGGCCTATTTTACCTATGTTTATATATCGTTTCCACATGACTTCAAATCGTGCAACTTTTAAATTTGTATATGCTATCCCCTTTTTCACTTTGTATAATATGTTTCCAAACATCTGTGGTCGATTCTATGTTGTAACCAAAAGTAGTTTAGGGTCTTTCGTTGTTTTGAACGATACTGCATATATTGATTCAAATTTGTAATTAGGTATAGTTATAACTTCATTTTTCCATTTTATTAATGACTTGGGGTAAATGTTTTTTTGTAATTAACAGATCATAAATGAGTCTACATCCTTTACTGTGCTTTTGGATTAGTGATATGGTAAGAGGGCGTAAAGGGTTTGGGCTATTGCTGAGTAGATGAGCACAATTTAATTGAGCTAAGTAGTTTCTTACAGCAGTAATAAGACCTTCATATTCTAAGAAATTATACCTAATATCATACCGATCCGTGAATTCTCTGTTGTTAAAAAGGTTTCCATTCGTGAGTAAAAGGTCGTTAATTAATAAAATACCTCCTGGATACCATCTCCTATAGAAAACGCTTGAACCTCCGACCTTAATGTCTGGATTGTGCCATATATTAACTGAATGAAATTGTTGCCAGGAAACTGGTTTTGCTTGTTCAGTAAATATGTTATAACCGGAAAGAAGTCCCGGAAAGTACTTCTTTCGAAAATGGATTGTGTACTCTGTTTAAGTTCTGTTTTATGTAGTCACTTTCAAAGTCAATTAAGCCTGTGAAAATTGGACATGCTGTTTTCTCTAGTTGAATATATTTATTGTCTGTCTCGAATATTCTGCGGATCCAGGTTATTTTTAATGCTGAAATAAATTTTTCAATATCAATCATTCTTAGTCCTCCAAATGTATGATCCCATTATAATGCTTCTTTTTATTTTATCTTTTGAATTGTTCCAAAGAAGTTATAAAACATATTCTGGATAAGTTTAATTTTATCTATTGTTGGATTGGGAATTCCTGTTATTAAATTCAAGTTTCGAAAGTGCTAGACTTTTTAGAACCACAATCTGCCCTAAAGGGGTAAGTATTATTTTTGACCAACTTGCAAGTAGTTTTTTTATTTCTTCTATTTTAAGATTGTAGTTTATGTTTATCATTGAAATCAGATTTGTTAAAAACCTTACTCCTAGTACAGTGAAAATACCCTTTTCCCAATATAATTTGTATTCTGGACATAACTGAGTGGCACTTCCTTTTTTTGATCCGAACCAGATAGTCTTGTCAGCATTTGCTGAACGGCAGACAAGGTAGCCACAAGTACACTTTTTATAACAATTGTTGGTATAACTCGGCCGGATACTGAACCCTCGGCCTCCCGCGGGCGAGGCGTATGCTCTATCGGTACGCCTCCGTCACAGTTCTAGATAAACTTGTCTAATTGTAATTCATTATTAACACAAACACTCAGACCAGACCTTTAGTATCGCTATTTACTTACAGCCAGTTTAAAATAATACCTACCGTTACTAAACGGGTCAGTAGTCTAAACACCATTCACACCTAAAATAGCAAACACATTCACAAATTCAAGCTTTAAGCTTATTGATCAATGCTAATGGTTCATCCCTTCAAATTGAAACAACATCTTTGTTATAAAACAAACAACATCTAACTGTTTGGGCTATTTTGTGTAAAATCGCTATATGGTGCCGTGGTCAATTTGTATAATACAATACGATTGTATAACTAAAGTATTTCCGGCAATTAACACTGTTTCACTGTATCAATGCATGTAAACTGTAGTCCACTAATTGCAATCCCATGGCAACATAGTCGACATTTCTGTGTCTGTGGGGGCCTATATATACTTGGATTATTGATTAAAATATGTGATTAATATGTATGATCTATGATTAATTAAGAGTATTGAAAATTGAACTACATAGGCCTTAATGTATATTAATATGTTACCATTGTAGCGCTTTCATATACATTTTTGACGTTCATTTTTTAATGTCATGCTTGTGTGAATAATTATTGAGGTACTTTTTAAAGATGCAATTAAGTTTACAATTCATTTACTTATAAAGAGTAAATAAACGCTGTTTAGTACCAAATTGTGTTTAAAATCTCTGTTTTGCTTCAAATTAGAAGTCAAATTACCCCACCCACTATTGATACATTTTTATGCATTTAGTTTAGTCAATATTTTTACATTATATCTGTAAATTTGTAAGAATGAGTAATTTACAACCTTTCTATGATGATTTAAATAATAGTTTAATATGAATAAGGGATTGCTATGATAGATTTATGAAATTAAATACTACGCAATGTTCATGGCATTGCATATATTTGTTCAGTAAGCCTGAGAAGTAGAAACATAGGCTAAACTGGAAGTATAAGCCTTCCTCAAAGTATCTGCAACATAGATATTATTAAGATGTTCTGAGATATACATATATTGCACAAACGACACAAAAAGTCCAAAAGATAAGGGACATGTGCGGTTTAACGCCTTTCGTAACATTAATTTAGTCTATTTTAGGTGTAAAAGTTATGTCAATACTTATTATGATTAAACATTTGGATTATGTATTACAGCTAAATACATGAAATAAACATTTCAAATTGCAACACAAAATCTTATTAGATGTCTATGTTAACGCTTTTTAAAGGGACACATGGCAATCTTGAGTTTTATATCAGGCATTACAATTAGTACAGCTATTTATTAATCCTGTATCATTTTGACTTTAAAACTGCTGGCATATAATTAAATAAAAAATTGAGAATTCTATTTCCTTCATTATTCTACACATATTTTAAATATATTCCTGGTGCAATATTATCAAAAGTCAATAATATGAAAAAAACAATTTGCTTGGAACTATTCTATCAATTAATATTAATGCTTGAACGAATGCAAGTTACGAGAAAAACTAACAGGACGCATACAAAAAATCAAGATTGCCGCCTAAAACACCCCACCCAATACATCACAATGAAGAATTCTGCATATGAAATGTAATAATAGTATATGCATTTGCACGAACCATTTTTGTGTGACTGAAAAAAAAAGAATCTACGAAGAAGAATTGAATTGAACCAACACACAGACAGTTTATATGGCGCCAACAGGAATGAACATTCCAGGCTCGCTCTCCATTTCATCTAGATAAAAAATATGCAGAATGTGCCTAGAACTTTCTCATCTTCAGAACTGCAGAGCTGCTGCAAATTCTCTAGTAAAGACTTATTTATTCGCTGGAGCCACGATCATTGTTTTCTGCCATCACTAAAGTAGCACCTGAAACAATACAGGTTTCACGATGAAGGCCTTTAATGAACATGACAAAAATGACAAGATGAACATGAATTCAAGGGAATTTTACCCCTCTGGCTGGATAAGCAGTGGTCTATGATTCTTGCCCGGGAACCACACAGCGTCGACGAAGAAGAATCTTTAGAGTGATACCCAGATCATTGTAGTAACTACTTAACATGGCAGCTATGTTTTAGTATTGGTGCAGTTGTTACAGTATCACCTGCTTAGGATATATATCTTAACATAGTTTGTTTTGTTAACCGTGCTTGATTTAGAGTATGGAATTAACCTAGGATTATGACTCAGTAACTACTTTTGCGCACGCAAGTGCAAGTAGAATGACTATTACCTACAAAAAAGAATGTATTGCCAACAACGGGAGAGTTTACGTCCCCATCCGACGGACGAGGGTAACGGAAAGTGTTTCGCCCAAGAACACACCGACACAATTCACTGGCGCCCGTGCTATTCACTGCATCAACATGCTCAAATTGCAGTATGACTGCATTAAAAATACATACAAATACAATGCTAATCCTTCATTAAGGTTATATCCAAGAAGCTGGGTTCTAATCGGTCAGTCTTATCTAGCATGTTAGCATCAAGTTCATGTATGTCGAGTTGCAACATGCCTGCAAGCCTTATATATACCCAGCTCATTGCTGTTTTGATAAATTTAGCAATTAAGACTTTGGGATAATAAAGACAATCAAGATTACTCAGTAGATATCATCTCATTTAAATAATATAACTTAATATGACAATATAGCATACAGTATAACACTTTATCATATACTTCCCTATAAATATGTTGTTTTTGAATATACGATACGACATAGACCTAGCTAGTCATATCAATCAGGATTTCGTTGCCGGGCAATAAAGCTTTATCACACGCGTGAAATAAAGGGTGAAAAAATGTCATATCACGGAAAAAAACGAATGTTAATCTCGATCCTTTTACCGGAGTGATACAGAAATAACTTATTAGTTACGATTGTATACGATTTGTCACGGGTATGGTTTGTCGTGTGCGTTTCATTAGTTACTTCCATCCTGTTTTCGCGGCAGATTATTGGCTAAAGAGAATCGAAACTCTTTAGATAAAATATAAACAGCTTTAACCAGCCAGACAAACCCCACAAAATGGAGCCTCGAATTATGAGATACTGACTCGTCATTAATTGTACGCATTTTCAATCACGGGTATTTTAAGAACCCAATAAAACTACACTGTTAATATGCATTATTATATGAGCTGAACACCTGGATACAATTTTAATAAACGTTTTTTTGGTGTAACTTTGTAGTTATTTTTTTGGCGAGTTGGTTTCTTTAAGAGTGCAAATTTGTATTACAAACACCTAAAAATAAACAGTTTAACCATAAAATGCCTTATTGTTTTTTGGTTCTTGTTTTTTTCTTGTTTTTGTTTTTGTTTTGTGTTTTGTTTTTTTGCCATGAGTTGAAAATGCAGTGGTTTACGGTCTACTTTGTGATTTTACTTGATTAGAAAATTTCAAATTCAATGGAATTCATTTTCAGTAAGGTTTTGGAACAAAATAAATGTTATGTACCAATTACGCGACAGACATCAGCACATCAGAATGGACTAGATCTATTAATAAAAAAAAATCTTCCTGAATAACAGTTTTATGAGTGAGCTGAAGATGACATTTCGACAAAGCTGAAGTATATGATAAATTGAATTAAAAATGTGTATTTTCATACCACACCCTATATCAGGCCCTCGACTGATAAGATGTCTCAGGCCTGATATAGGGTGTGATATGAACATACCCATTTAATATTCAATATTGTTTAAACGCTTTCAGATTAGGATCGGTACCCAATGTATCGGGATAGTTCACATTTAGTGATCACGGTTATATATACAGATGTATACCCTAAAAGCTATGTCTGCCATACAGGTGCTACTACACTTAAAGTAGCTGTCCCGACAACAACAGCCACATTTTACAACATATGTACACCGTTTCCAAACCTACTGACGACGGGGTATATATATAACTTACATATTTGTATAAGTCAATAAAGAATCTGTTCTCTGTTCTGTAATATTAAGTAATCTAGAAAATAATTTACCCACCGTACTTAGTAACGTAATCCCCCTATAATTGCTTGATTCGCCGGGGTCACCACTTTTGAATATCGGTAAAATGTGACTTGATTGGATCGAGCTGTTATTTTTACTGAAATCTGCAACGCACTAAAACTTCTTGCTAGCGCGTATTTGGATAAATGGCTAAGGTACAAAACATTTATAGCATATTTTTCTGGTATGCATTTTATACTGCACTCTCGGGCCTACGGCCTTCGAGAAGCAGTATAAATCGCATATACTCGAAACATTATGCTATACATATTGCCCGATAATGCATGTGCGTATCCTTCAATATTATACATAAACTTTCAGGCTTACCACGGACCAAATATAATCGGAAACGCAATGATAGACACAGCCATACTATCATTCGAGGGAATCGTACAATGGGTTCCGGCTGAGATTTATAGGTAAGAACACTTTTTCGCCTTAAATAAATACTAAAAATGGTATCCCTTGGAAGCAACAAACACAAACAAGAGATAAAAGTAGCAGACTCGGTTTATTCTTTGATTGAATTTTATAAGTAAACATGCATAATATGGGATCGAGCATACATGTATGATGGTTATGATTTATTCTAGTTTAACAACAATCCACCAAGTGCCAACCTCTGGATTGAACGCAGGACTACTAGTATTCCAACGTCAAACTGACGTCAACAGTCTTGGAGGACGTCGTCACTGCGCATGTCTGAAATACATCATTTGCATATTTTCTTCTTTGCGCAATGTGAAATCATCCGTCACATTTCTGTGATAGTAACCGGCCCCAGTCAAAGAGCTATCGTTTCGAACGTGTAATAAAACGACGTTCCCAAATACTACTTTTGTTTTGTTGGTCAGATTCGGTATAATATAATAAATAATGTATGGCGCTTTGGTCCATTCTAGATATGGCTTCCCAGTCCATAAACTTACATATGGACTTCAGAACCATACAATATTTGTTAAAGGTTAAACAGTTTACATCATATACGTGGCGTGGATATTTTTAGTTACACTGTCCCGTTTACTGGGATGACGCTAGGGTAAGAGTGAGGTTTGGTGCATACTAATACCTGGTTTAAACTTCAGCGGCCTTTTTTGCCACTGGCCGTTCCAATTTGTGATTTCATATCTTGCCTTTTACTCATCTTTTTAATAACTGTAATAGTCTGTTGTTTTTTGTTTCTGTGCGTGTTTGTGGTTGACTGTGGTCCTTGAATGCTACATTTCCTGTTGTTGCTTGTTTCTGTGCGTGTTTGTGATTTACTGTGGTCATTGAATGCTACATTACCTATTCGCCTTTAATATCTACTTTTTATGTTGAGTTTGTCAAATGCTAGCCAGAGTGACATTATTGATGCGTTTAATAATATATATTGGTATTGTTACGAGTAAAATGTAACAAGAAAGTAAGCAAAACCAGCCATACAAAATATGATTAACACATTTATCTACATAAAAATTCACTTACAGAATACACAAATCCAGTTGTTCATTAATATCCAATTTTTTAATTAAGTCCAAATAAAATTATCCAATGTTTCTTTAATTCAGATTAGCAAGTGTCTCTTTAATCCAACACAGTAAATGTCTCTTTAATCCAAAACAGTAAGTGTCTCTTTAATCCAAAACAGTAAGTGTCTCTTTAAGTCTAAATTAATTTC
The DNA here is from genome assembly GCA_037043455.1 of Cyrtodaria siliqua. Lineage (NCBI taxonomy): Eukaryota > Metazoa > Mollusca > Bivalvia > Adapedonta > Hiatellidae > Cyrtodaria > Cyrtodaria siliqua. Next base: position 57,523 of record JAWPHD010014015.1, read on the forward strand.
CAATTTTTTCGATTTTGACCAAATATCCAATTTCACTGTTATTATGAATGCTCACAATAATAAGTATATTCTCTTACAAATATATTTTATAAAAGCATCCAAGTCTAAATTAGCTTTAATAAAGTATACTGCAACTGATCACAACTCAGCTCAAAGAGTTTGTTTATATACTATCACAGACGATTCCTGAAGGGTTCCCCACTAAAGCCGTCCAACGAAAATAGTCCAAATTTCATCATACATTATAAATGAATTTGCATAAAATAATCCAATGAAAACAGACCACATCATCATAAATGAATTTGCATAAATAATTTGCATATATGTTCACATCTATACTATTTTTAACTTTCTTTAAGGCCAAATCAATAATATTGATTTGACAAATTTGACGTTGCTTTCGCCTTCCAGGCAGGAGTATTGTAATCCAAATCACTGATCCTTTTTTCTACAGTATAACGACCATGATACCTAGCTTGTAAAGGCTTTCCATGAATAGGTAATAAAGCAAGAACATTATCACCAGGTTTGCAATTTCTTGCAATCATACCTTGTTTTCATTTTTGATTGAGATGATTTGAGATTAGACTGAGTTACCTCACAAGCATTTGATTGTTTGTGTCTAAAATCAGACACGTACTGTAGAAGATTCAAAGAAGTGTCTTCTTCTGAGAGAATTTTCGCTTTAAGTAAATTAAGTGGTCCACGAACAGTGTGACCAAAACTAGTTCAAATGGGCTGAAACCCAGAGATTCTTGAACAGACTATCTAACGTCGAAAAGCAACACGTGTATGCCTTCATCCCAGTCATTATTGGTGTCAAAACAATACGACCTAATCATGTTTTTCAGATTCTGGTGAAATCTTTCTAGAGCACATTGACTCTCCGGATGATAAGCCGAATATTTAAACTGTTGGATGCCTAAAAAAGAGTATGATAGTGGACCTTTGGAAACGGTCGAACACGATAAATACGAAATATTGCAGTCTCTGTTTGATTGAGACTGTTCATGAACGGTAGTGAAATATGCTTGTTACCGTTCACGCCCATTAGCCCCGGCTTGAGCAGAACTCAATATTCACAAAATCAATAGGAGATGGCATGCATATGGCATATTCCATGTCCAGCGGCGTATGGTCCCAGTATCTAATAAAATGCTATGCCCCGAAGAACGAAATAAACAAAGTGGAATTTAATTCGGAGCAGCGGTTATGAAGCCTGCGCATCACAAGTAACAGTCAAAAGACTAAATTAAAAAGCGAACAACATATCCTTTGTTGTAACCTTTTGGACGGGGTAAGGTCCAATGATTAAATAGAAAAAAGTTCCAAACCGCATGATGTTTGGAAATGCCTTAATTTTGGGGCGAAAAATGTGTATTTTTATCAAAAATCGCCGGAATCTGGAATTATTTTTTAAAAATAGTTTGAACATAAACTTATCAAATTGAAGCAATAGAATGTTGCACAGCATACTTATTCAAGTTTTGCCTGGCATCATATATAACAAATGTGCTTAAATATTGGCATTTTAGGGCAAAATTTTGGAAAAAATTACAAAAATCACTGATTTCTGTAATCCATTGGGGAAATGGGTTTAAATATAGAAAAAAATATTTAATACAATAGAATAAAGACATATTGTAACATTTTGGATAGACAAAGGTCCAATAATTAAGTAGAAACAAGTCCTGAACCATATGATGCTTAAGATATTGCCTTAATTTTTAGGCGAAAAATGTGTATTTCATCAAAAATCGACGGAATCTGGAATTATCTTTTGAAAATAGTTTGAACATAAACTTATCAAATTGAAGCAATAAAATGTTGCACACTATACATATCCAAGTCATTTATTGTGTCAGATATAACATATATGCTCAAGTATTTATATTTTAGGGCAAAATGTTGAAAAAATGACTAAAATCGCTGATTTCTGTAAAGCATTGAGGTATTGGGAAAAAATTAAAAGTGCATAGAAAGAACGGAAAAAAAATAATATTATTACATTTCTGCAGTCCAATGTGCAATAATATACCAGAAAACCCATGAGAAGGTGGTAAATGCTGCTTTATTTTGTTGGAGGAAAATGTGTTTTTAATAAAACATAAACGAAATCTGGATTTTTTTCTTCAAAAAGTAATTTAAACATACATGTTATAACGACATATTGCCATTGACCCATCATATGTTTCCAGGGAGTGCATGGCACGCCGACATTTTACTTGCTTTTATAAGCAAACAAGCCTGCTCTAGCTGATACATTATGGGAATTTGTTAAAAAATGACATGACAGAACCTCCCGAACAAATACAACACATCATGTACTAGTTCTTGAATTGAATATAAATTCAATCAAAACCGTGTAAAAAACATAATACATGTACTTTTATTAATATAAAGAAATATATGAAGATCGGACAGAGAAAGTAGCAATCAAGGAGGACAGTCAACCACAAAACACAGAAACAAACAAGCAAACAGACAAACAAGAAGGCAAAGGTAATAATAAATGCAAACGACATCACAAACACAAAAGGGATGACAATAGGGCTACCGCCTTCGAACGGTCAGTGGCAAAGTAGGCCACTGGGGGTTTAAACCGGTTTTAGGGTTCACCAAACCTCACACTTACCCTACTGTCATCCCATTAAAACAGGACAGTGTAAATAAAGAAATCTCCGTCATGATCTAAGCTCTAACCAACAAGGCAGCCTCAATAGGCAATATAAGTAAAACTCAAATATGCTCGTGTAAATATAATACAAAAAAAACAATAGCCTAGAATGCCACAATAAAGGTACTCAGTGACTTGGCAGAAGCCGGAGCAACAAGAGAATAAACCATTAAGGGCACGACAAGTTGAGAAGCGCTTCAAACATAATGAAACTTTTCTATAATTTACGTTACACCACATTCATTACCAAAAACGATTTTTTTTAGTGCAAATAGGTTACTGTAAAAACTGGTGTTCGTCCGTAAGTAATGTCTATATATCAAAATGTTTTTTAGACTGTGTATAATATGCATATGTATACTAGCCGAAATTTAGGTGTAACACAATAAAAAGAAATCAAACATGGCGTCCAAGATGGTCCCGTTGTGTCACAAGACCTATAGGTCGGCCCAGCACCCGTCGGCCGAAGGGCATTCAACGCTATTTCTCTATAACTCTACTGTATATAGCTCTAGGTGCCATGTTCGAGGCCCGAATTCAGGTAGCCCTCCCCCTGATACGGTCTACCGACCGAATGCCACGCGTAAAGGGGACTTTTACCGAGGCTGGCCACCATTCACGTTGAGTCACAAAACCTGTGGGTCGGCCCAGCGGCCGTCGGCTGTTGGTCGCTCAAGGCTATTTCTCTCTATATAACTATACTGTATACAGCTCTAGGTGCCATGTTCGAGACCCGAACTCGGGAAAACTTCCCCCAGATACGAACTAGGGACTGAGTGCCTCAAAACCTGTGGGTTGGCCCAGCGGCCGTCAGCTGCGGGTCGTTCAAAGCTATTTACTATATAGCTCTAGGTTGCATGTTCGAACTCAGGTAGCCTTCCCCCTAATACGACCTAGGGACCGAGTTACGAGGTTCGAGACCCAAACTCGGGTAGCCTCCCCCCTGATACAGCCTAGCGATCGAATACCACGCGTTGCCGGGACATTGGCCGACGGCTGCCCACTAGTTTCTTTGTGTCACCCAATCTGTAAGTCGGCCCAGCGGCCGTCAGCGGAAGGTCGTTCAACGTTATATCCTTCTATATAACCGTATATAGCTCTATGTGCCAGGTTCGAGACTCGAACTCGGGTAGCCTTTCCCCTAAAATGGACTAGCGACCGTTGTGTCGCAAAATCTGTGGGTCGGCCCAGTGGCCGTACGCAGAGGGTCGCTCAACGCTATTTCTCTATTTATAACGTATACTGTATATAGCTCTATATACCATGTTCGAAATGCCGGTAACGTGGTACAGTTCAAGTCGCCAGTTAGTACACGTACATGTTCCAAAATTCTCTATACATAATGGGCTTTCAGAAAAATAGGATGTACAAAATTCCCCCTGGGGTGAGGGTTACTCCTACTAGCTTACAGTCTATTTTTGTACCGGTATTATATATTTTTCTAGATTTTAACCCAATACCTCCAATGTATTTTAGAAATAAGTGATTTTAGTCCTTTTTTCCAACATATTTCAGCAAATATGTTATATATGATGCCAGGAAACACTTGAATATGTATGCTGTGCAACATTATATTAATTCATTTGATAAGTTTATGTGAAAACTATTTTCAAAAATAATTCCAGTATCCGTCGATTTTTGACAAAAATACTCATTTTTCGCCTGAAAAATTAAGGCATTTTCAAGCATCATACGGTTCGGGACTTTTTTCTACTTAATTATTGGACCTTTGTTTTTCCAAAAATGTTACAATGTGTCCTTATTCAATTGTATTATATTTGTTTTTATATTTTAACCCAATAACCCACAATGGATTACATAAATCAGTGATTTTTGTCATTTTTTCCAACATTTTGCCCTAATATGCAATATTTGTGCACATATGTTATATATTGTGTCAGGAAAAATTTGAATATGTATGCTGTGCAACATTCTATTGCTTCAATTTGATAAGTTTATGTTCAAACTAATTTCAAAAAATAATTCCAGATTCTGGCGATTTTTGACAAAAATACACATATTTCGCCCCAAAATTAAGGCATTTCCAAACATCATGCGGTTTGGGTCTTTTTTCTACTTAATCACTGGAACTTACCCTGTCCAAAAAGGTCACAATATTTCCTTTTTCTATTGTATTAGATGTATTTCTAATTTTAGTTAAATATCCCCCAATGTATTACAGAAATCAGCGATTTTATTCAATTTTTTAACATTTTTATCCAAAATCTCAATATGTAGGTATCGGATCCATAATTATATGGTGGGACACGTAGAGATGCGTTCCGAGAAAGATTCCATCAATTCAAATTGGTTCTATATATTCCATTCTTTTTCTAAAAAATTATTCCAGATTTCGGCGATTTTCGTCTAAAAACGCAGTGTTTTCCCCAAAACTCACTAAAGCCCCAACGCTCAGATGGCACACATGTCTCATTTTGAAACATATTGTATGTTCTTTCAGAAAAGCATACCCTACAAAATTCCCCCTGTGGGATAGGGTTGCTCCTACTAGCTCACAGCCTAAAACGGCCCTATCAAATAAGCTAGAAATATCAGGAACTCTATGCTGTTCACATATAAGTTGTGATTTCGATAGTTTGTCATGATCTTTGTTATTCAAACGATATAGGGGGAGCCTGATGTGGTAAGTGAATATTATTTTCACTGTAGTCCGTCTGAGATTCAGATGGGCTAATATCAAGAGATCTGTTACCTCTGTATTATAAGACTGACCAATAAAAGTATCAGCCAAGTTAATGTCAGAAGAAAGATATTCTCATGGCTCTTTTTGCCATACCTCGAGTAACTGCGCAAGCCGGATATAAATCGGGTATTTCCTATCAACGGGATCAGGGGATTGATCCAAAGAAGGCTTGTCAGATACAAGTGGATTAACCACGACCTTATCTCCAGCTAGGGCAATTGCCTAGTAACAATTGAAACCTTTAAATGTCAAAGAAGATCTTATTCCCACAGCGACAGGTCCCAGTAACCACATCTGATGACAAATACATATTATGGAGAGGGATAGTCAAATAACCGCACTCTACCCCTTGAATAAGTACATTAGTACCAGAATAAGTCGTCTCAGAAAAAGGCAGCGTATCTGCTAATATATGAGTTTGAGAGCTCCTGTGTCACGCAATATTTTAATAGGGATAGGTTTGGTTGAATCACCAATAAGTGTATATAGAACCTTCAGACATGAAGGGTTCATAAATCTCAATAACAGAATCAGACTGGGAAACTTGACCTCAAAAATTGCATTGCTTCCAACACAAGACCCGGTTTAGATCTTAAAAAGGTTGAGACCAGTAGATTGTACACCTTCTTTTTGTTGTTGCTTCCTTTTCAAAGTAAAGCAGTCGGATATGACTTTCTTTTGCTATAATTGTTCATTAATTATCCAATTGTTTATTAAGTCCAAATAAAATTATCCAATGTTCCTTTAATTCAGATTAGCAAGTGTCTCTTAATCCAAACCAGTACGTGTCTCTTTAATCCAAAACAGTAAGTGTCTCTTTAATCCTAAACAGTAAGTGTCTCTTTAACCCGAAACAGTAAGTGTATCTTTAAGACTAAATTAATTTCCAATATTTCCGATTTAGTTCAAATATCAATTTTACTGTTCGTATGAATAAGCACAATAATAAGTCAATCCTATAACAAATTATTTTTATTTTATAAAGCATCCCAATCTAACTAGCCTTAATAAAGTTACAGAAACTGATTTCAACTCAACTCCCAGAGTTTGTTTATATACTATCACAGACTCTTCCTGAAGGTCCCCATTCAATCCGTCGAATGAAAATAGTCCAAATTTCATCCTAAATGTATATGCATAATATAATCCAATGAAAACCGACCACATCATCATCAATGAATTTTGCATGACTAATTTGCATGTATGTTTACTTCTTTCCTTTTTTTTAACTTTCTTCATGGCCAAATCAATCATAACACGCAACACTGCATGTACTTTTAGACA